>JACCPG010009055.1:0-40605 GCA_016069955.1 Drepana arcuata
AAAAGCTGCGTCAGGTACGTAGCCCCTTACAGGAGTCCCTGAGTCGATGGCCGGCCAATAGTGCCTCTGAAAGTGATAGCGTGACTGTATCGATCAGTGCTCCTATCATCCTGTATACCATGGACTTGTCCTAATTACAACCCTGGCTTAATGATTGGTTATTTACGCACTATTCTCGTTTGCCGTTCTATTTAATACCAAGACGGGCATTACTTGCCGCTCTGTCATGTTTAAGTGTTACACGATGCATGATAACATACTATCAGGTCGTTAGTGCTGGCCATTTAAAATGCGTAATTTGTTTCAGGTTTTTTTTTGCTTGTTTATATGATTAACTAGTTCCCATAGTAAAAGCTTTGCTTAGTTAGGTCTGGGTCTATTTGTGTGGAAATGTCCGAGGAATGATCATTATTATATTCAAGAATAAGCTTGGGTGGTCATATCTAAACCTAGGTTAGAATAAAATTCTAAGGTATGTATTAAAAGAAGCAGTTTTTTTAAAACCATACGCAAGTAAGTACGGTATTGGTAATAAATATCTACACCTTGAAAATATGTGTTTGTTTGTTCCAAATAATATTCGTAACAGGCTTAGCCGATTTTGCTTTATCAACAGCTAACATTTGACGCGTGTGCAATCGTAAAGCCGCTAAAATACAAACAACATTTACCTATATACTCGGATACAAGTATAACGTTGTGAAATGAGATCCGGTTGAATGTTTATCTGTTGTAATCAATATTGGGCCCAAGTCCATGCTGTTTATGGTCTGCTAGAGTAGCGGTGCGCACACAGCGCAGATATAATTAATAAATCGTAGATACTCGTACCATGTTATAATAGAAAACGCAACAAAAACTCTATGCAATAAACTGTCATTTCATTTGAGTGCTTGAACTTGGTTTCAGTTGAAGTTTTGAGTTATTGGAAACTTATATTACAGTTGAGTGTGGACGGAGTTTATTAACATCAATAAATGATATAAACAGAAGCATTGTACCTATTTATTATTCTGGGAAGGAACTGGGAGATTATTCATGTTTAATGAAATGTGAAAGGTATCTACAAGTATTGATAAATCTGTCGTCCTTGTTTTCCATACTAGGGAAGTCCAGCGAGGAACAGGCCGCGTATATAATAGCCCAGGTTAATTTTTTTTCTATAAGGTGGCAAATATTTATGCTGCGGGACTCCAGGGAACAGGGAAGCAACAGGGAAAACTGGAGCTTTGAAGAGCTGGAAGAACTGGAGCTGTTGCTCACATCATGAATTAGAAATACAAAATACAACGTTACCATAGTTTCTAAGAGAAAATCATATCGAAAGAAGAAACGCAGAAATGAATTCCCCGGTTTTCCTTTTTAACGTAAGAAAGTATTTTTTTACAAAATAATTGTTCGCAATAGAAGCAATTCCTTAACATGCCTAACATTTGTGTATCCATATCATACATATAATCACGCCGAGTCCCTCACAGGGACGGCAGACTTACAGACGTCTTTCGTTTCATCCACATAAATATCTCCATACACAGTGTAATGTGTAACCGCTACGCTAAATACCACGCGTCAGTCATGTAGTGTAGGTCGGCTTAGGTTGCGCAACATGTCAATGCACCCATGTCTAATCACACGCACACAATGGCCAGCGGGTGCCTCCACGAACTCTTTCGCATAATTAGTGCTCATTAGCACTAGCTGTCACCTGCCGCTTCCTCCTGCGTCTGATAGTGATCTTAAACACACGTGGCTTCCTCTTAGATACAATTTTGAACCAGTTATTATAATTATATTGCGACATACTTTTTTTATCGAGCTTTAAGCTAAAAAAAGGGTATAATAATAGCGAATTATTTGCGTAGTTTTTTAATACTTGCTTTGAACTGACTTAAAAGACTGTTGTATACTTCTTTTACACATATATCAGTCTCTTTATAAGTACACGCAAGTTTCGACTTAAAAAATTAGGTAAAGCAACTAGTTCTACAAAAATATACATACGTTAACATTACAAGCGTGCAACAATTCACAAAATGCACATGTCCATCAAACGGCTTGGCTAAGCGCATGATCAGTTCCAATCCCATTAGGAACCTGGCTCACGACAGGCAGTCTAGAATTAAAGTAACAAATTACTGATCGCTGGATACGCACCAATAAAATCTAATTGATTTTTTAACACCCAACTCCAGCAAAGCGCAGTTCATTAAATCAACGTTACGAAACACAATCGAGCAGGTCCTATGCACACAGACAAAATGTACAAATTGTGTCAGTCGTTATTACGTGTATTGTAAAGAAATCTCGTATTGTCGTCAGGCCCAGGCGGCTCGAGTAACGAGTCTGTAATTTGAGTCTCCCACGAGGAGGTACTTCAATTGGAAAGTGGTATTATCTCTCTATTGACTTGATATTTGCCGCGATACGAGTTTGTTTTATCACCTTTGCTATATACGGCCCCGCCCCGCCGCGCCGGTACTATGTAATCTATTAATGTTGTGCGAGATATCTAATATTGTAGTTGCGAAAGTAGCTTTGTCAATCTGTCTATGTCTTTACCTATTTTGATACAGAGAAGCCTGCCTACCCCGTGAAGGACTCGGTGTGATATGTATGCATATAGGATATAGATATAGATGGCCGTAGGACTTAGCTTACTTAGGCTAAATAGGTAATATAAAATAAAAAATAAATACTTGGGACAATTCCTCGCCTTCCCGAGGGTCCGCGAAGGGGTAGGCAGAGGTGTATAGGTAATACCCACACACACACAAATTGACCTAGTCCCAAATTAAGCAAAGCGTGTGTTGGTAACTAGACAACAATAAATTTACTTAATTAGATAGATATATACCTACATAAATACATAGGACATCCAAGACTAAGGTATAGATATCCGTGTTCATCACACAAATATCTGCCCTCAGCTGGATTCGAACCCGCGAGCTCAAGTTTCGAAGTCAGGAGCTCTAACCACTAGACCAGACGGTCGTCCAAGTCAATAAGGTTGAAGAGAGTGAAAATTATATATATAGGTAAGTACTATTACAAGCACTTTCCCAACACCCCCCCATACTTGGGTACTTTTGTTGTAACGTAAAAATATTGTTATTGTATATGCCTAATGATTTGAAAAGAGTAACCATGGCGATTCTTGCCGGTTCTTCTCCGTGGAAACGACCAACCCGAACCGTGCTTCTTTTTCGACGTTTTATAAGTGCCCACTTGGGCCTATGTGAAATAAAAATATTTTGATTTTGATTTTGTCACATATTCTACTCACACAGTACTTTCGGTCGTCTATAAGTGCAGCGAAATTCGTCACGAATATTTTGTGCTTAATTTCCGTTGTTGTATTTTTTTTGCTGACCTTCTGTGCTTATGAATCAGGGCTTAATTTCCGCCGCTAACAAATATTTGTTACTCTAATCGAACTATATATTACGTATTTGCGTGAGATGTCAAGGTTATTGTTATTATCTTGTCTGAACTTTATACTATAACAATAACATGTAAGCTAGAATCTTTATCTTTCAGCTAAACTGTACGCTATGCAGCACAAAAATCGTAAGAATATCTTTAGTCTACCGTATAGTTAACCGTCTAACATATCCTCACGCCTTCCCACAAAGGTCCCCTAAGGGGTAGGCAGAGGTGTATAGGTAGTACCCACACACCCACTTTCTGCCAGAGATATATTTCTCGTATTTTTGTCAATGACGGAAGCCGTGGTGGCCGAGTGGTTCGAGCAGTTGCCTGCGACGCAAAGGTCGCAAGTTCGAATCCCGACTGTACCAATGAGTTTTTCTAAACTTAAGTACAGTGATTAGTCACACCACGAGCTTTACGGTGAAGGAAAACATCGAGAGGAAACCTGCACATGTCTGAGAAGAAATTCAAAGGCGTATGTATAGTCGTGCTTGAGTAACGGCGATGGACTCGCAATCTGTCACGTTGGCACCTAATATACCTCTAGCGGAAAGTGGGTGTGTGGGTATTACCTATACACCTCTGCCTACCCCTTCGGGGACCCTTGTGGGAAGGCGTGAGGATATATTATTATATTATATTATTATTTTTGTCAAATCAATTACACTAGTAGAAATTCACTTTAAGTTAGACAAACACCACGTATGAGAGAAGCAAGTGTGTAAGAATAGCAGATACAACTTCCTATATTCAAATGTAGAGTTAGAATTCCTGCCACGTAGCTCTTGGCCTTGAACGCATGGAATACTAAGATGGGGAGACGTGGATCCTGGCTGAGGAACAAGGCCATAGCACTGCTAGCATGGGCGTATAAGGAAGACTATTCTCCAAATGTTCTCAGCGTCTACTTTCTGAGAATCACGATCTTCATGCTTTTCCATAAGGGTCCTCGAGGGATAGGCAGAGGTAACACCGTTTTGTCGCCTACATTATATTTCGGTGTCAACGTGACAGATGGTCCATCGCTATCAAGTAAGTATCTGAATTTCTTCTCAAACGTGTGAGGGTTTCCATTTGATGCTTGCTCGTGGTGTGACCGATCACCATTAGTTCAGAAAAACTTATTAGCGCGGTCGGGTTTGTACAATCTTTTTTGGACCACTCCAACACAACTCGGATGACAGCACTGTGAATAAAGTTTGCAAATATAGTTGTAGCGTTACTGCTCATGCTATGTGTGCTTGGAACGCAAATTTCAAAGAGAAATTGATGAGATCACCCGTTGGGAATCTTTTAACTTATGTTCTGAGAAATGCTAACATACTTTTACCTACGGATAGTTAGTTTTGGCCAACATTTAAATTTTAAAAATTTTAAAATATTGTCTTTTAAACTAAAATAACATATCTGCTATGACTATGTTTTTCTTTTTTTACCGACCGCCTGATGGTAAGCGGATACCGGTGGACGCTTGCAAGCGTATCAAACGTTGCCGACTCTGAAGGAATCTTAAGTCAAAGTAAAGTGTTAAAACTTTGTATGAGGAGTCAATGATATTTCGAATTGAAGATATACATACATACATACCATCACGCCGAGTCCCTAACGTGGTAGGCAGAGAGATAGATATACAAATCTATGTTATCATTATAAAGATAATCATAATTTGTGAAAAAATAATATGTTTATTGAGGAAGTCTATATATATTATCATCTTGATAAGACATTGGAACAGTTTTCAAGTACATTATATGAATAATGTGCGGGTGAAACCACGTGGTTTCGTTATCATATTGTGGAGAAAATAGGCTAAACGATGTATCGACGAAGTCGCGGACATTATACTACATATATGGCCACTACGACTGAGATAAACCAGCTGGCCTATAAGGGCATGGATAATAAGTTCTCTACAACAGCCTGCAGTAGAAATCACTCAGGTTAGACTTGGGTGACCATAACCTATCTCGAGACACAGTGAAGAGGTCGTGTCCACTTTCCCTCGATCAGCCTCCGATAACATCTACCATCTTCATTGATAACCGGACTCGAGGCACAGAATATGAGCGCAGATGTGACTTTGAATTTTGCTATAGCAAGAACAGCACACCTGTTAAACGAGACTACCTATATGCAGTAAGAACTATAAACTGGCTTTGAAAAATAATATTTATTGACGAACATTGTTGAGTATGCTTTGATAGCTATCTCATCGCATACTATAGATATATGAGAAAGGACTCTAATTTAAGCGTGATAACAAATGTTACTGTGCTTCCAGTAAAATATGAAAAAAATATCAACAAGCACTGGATCGTTATTTTTTATAATAAATAACCATATAATCAGACATAATTCACTATTTATTAGTTAGTTTGAACATGAGACATTAACAATTATAAATCATGAATATTTATTTAGAAAAACGAGAGTGCGGTGAAAACGCAGCATAAAACCATTTCATTGATGAACTGCTATTTAATACACCACAGCTCGTTTTAATCACGCATAATAATAATATATATATATATTTTTTGCAATGAAAGCAAACTTATCTTCTTTGAACCATTTGCCTGTTCTGTGCGACACTAGTCTTTGCCGCGCAGTCGACCGCTTTCGACGCGCCCTCGCGCGCTCTCAAGCCAACATAACGGCGCGAAGTAGGAACCTGCGCGCACGCTCGATGCGACGACCTGCGCTCGCGAGTGACACTTGTGCTTTCTACGTAAATAAACACCAATATTACCACGAATTATTGCCAAATAGCCCCACATATATCTGCTTCAGTGACTGTGCAGTGATACGATTGAAAGTGAACCAAACAATTAAGGAGATCTCCCGTTTACAGGTAAGTGCAGTTATGTTCGCGGTTTCGCGAATGCTATTTGTATTAGATTCGGTGCTTTGATCACATTGCGATTGTTTTGTTAGAATGCAATGTTGAGCTGTTTGTCATGTTGCTAATAGTTTAGAAATGGGCAAATTTAAATTAGTGCCGAATACGAGGGTACTTTCACATCTACCCACTTACATAATTAATCATAAAACTATTGACAATTCTCTGAAAGCTATGATCGAAATCGTCACCTGTCCATATTTGAATATTTTAAAATTAGAATATGTATTCACAGTCTGGTTTATGTAGGTAGTTACTTTATATTTTTTTTATATGGAATATGAGTTTAGAAACGCAAATAGGTGTGACATTGCCGAATAATTCTACTAGCGGAAAGAGTTCGTTACGTATCTGTGGTAATATAAATGGTGGCAAACACTACTAATAGTCATGATATAGTTAACAGTTAATCCAAATATAAATAATAAATATATTATTATTGTATAAACAGTGTCCTCTAAACTGAGGATTGGTTGCTTACCTAGATTAATTGACGTTAATTTACACCAAATAAAAATTTGCATGAGATGAAGATGAATGAGAAGAATGAGAATTAGCGGTACTCAATGTTTTTTTACGGGCTACCTATATCAAAAAAAACATTATGTACAACTTTAACGCAGGTCACTTAGTTAATAATGTATTATTATATATTGATACAAGTTGATTAAAACCCGAACCTTGGTCCCCACACCTGTGCACACAGCGCACCGAGCCGCCGGTGATTTCGGCAAAGTGGGCTAATGTTCTGCGTTACCGGTAATTTCAACTATTACCCGCCGTAGGTAGTGTATTGTGGTCCAAATTAAATGTTCTTTGACATTACATTCTTTGCCCCTGAACTTTATGGTAAAAGCAATTTAAAAGAAATTTACCTCAATTACGGTATTATTAAAAGATTGACCGTTTGTCATTATAAAAAAAACACGTTTGTGTGAAATACTTTGAATGGAATGGGGTTATCTGAAGCCTATAGATTTCCCCACACTCGTTTTGCATCTACCTATAAATTAAAACGTATTAATAATGCCTTTTCGTTATCTAATTTGCATTAGCGAGCATGTCTGACGGCCATCTGGTCTAGTGGTTACAGCTGACTGCAAAACTTGAGGTCGCGGGTTCGATTCCCATTCAGGGCATATATGTGTGATCAACACGAGTATTTCCTTAGACCTTCTATGTATGTATATATTTATGTATATAAGTAAATATATCGTTGCCTATACGACAAGCTTCGCTTAATATGGGGCTATGTCAATTTGTGTGGAATTGTGCCAAGGTATGTTTGTATGGATTTATCAACGTGGGTTAAGCGAGAAAGGTTTGTTAATATAGGGCGAATCGCTCTACTCCCTCTGCCTACCCTGTGAGGGACTCGTTGAGATAATGATAACTGCCTTAAAATGGTTGCGAGTACCATATTGTATAATAATGTTTTGTTTTTTAATCTATTCAGCTTGCCAGAACTGTTTTAAAGCCTTCCGCTCCGGAGACTTTTCGTGATGGCGAGTCCATCGCCGTTACTCAAGCACAACATACGCCTTTGAATTGCTTCTCAGATGTATGCAGGTTTCTTTTCGATGTTTCCACACAGTAAAGCTCGTCATGTGACTAATCACTGTACTTAAGTTCTGAAAAACTCATTGGTGCAGTCGGGATTCGAACTTGCTATCTTTGTGTTGAAGGCAACTACCCGAACCCCTCGGCCACCACGGCTTAAGTAAACATATATAAACATAGGTATAGTAAGTAAGTACAAAATCGTATGCGTGTTTAATTAAGTCCATGTAACTTAAAATTACAATTTGGCAGGAAATTGTCAGACCACAAATTGTGTTGAGTCCGTATTAAAAGTTAATTTCCCTGTGCTAACGTGGTGAACTTTTTTATACCACTAAGATGGCATACATTCCTGGTCTGCCTGACTAAGACTAAGACATCGCTAGAGTTTCCTGATGTTCCCATATTGATGTATTCAATCGATTACCTTATACCTTATAGCCGTGGTGGCCGAGTGGTTCGAGCAGCTGCCTGCGACGCAAAGGTCGCAAGTTCGAATCCCGACTGTACCAATGAGTTTTTCTGAACTTAAGTACAGTGATTAGTCACACCACGAGCTTTACGGTGAAGGAAAACATCGAGAGGAAACCTGCATACGTCTGAGAAGAAATTCAAAAGGCGTATGTAATAGTCGTGTCTGAGTAACGGCGATGGACTCGCCATCTGTCACGTTGGCACCTAATATACCTCTGGCGGAAAGTGGGTGTGTGGGTATTACCTAAACACCTCTGCCTACCCCTTCGGGGACCCTTGTGGGAAGGCGTGAGGATATATTATTACCTTATACCATATCATCACGCCTAGAGTCCCTAACGGGGTAGGCAGAGAGTATAGAGCGCCAGTTCTCTCTAGATTTACATACCTCTTTCGCTTCGTCCACATTCATCAGTCTCTTCATACATGCTCGTCGGTTTCGAGTACTCTTGACGTTCCCGTCCTTGAGTGTCCGATCGATTTGAGCTAGGTAGTTGGAACGTGGCTTTCCTCTTCTTGCACACACTTTTGCTTCGTAAATCTGTTTCGTCAATCTTCCTTCACTCATCCTTTCTATGTGTCCAAACCAACGCAACATGCCTTTCTTCATCTTTACAATCACGCCCTCATTCACGCCAGTTGATTTGCGAATCTCCTCATTGCGGATTCGATAGCTTATACCAATCAAGTTATGTTATTTCGATGTCAAATTAATTGCCTGAGCAATAGGCGTGGTAGACTTTATAAATTGTGGTAATGGCCAACTAGTCACTTCCGCCATATTAATTTGATTGGCACTTTTACATAACACCTCTGCTTAAATTACACTGTTCGTTGGTGAACATATAAGCTTTGAATGTATCGTACAATTTGGTACACTGTCTATGTCCGTGTACTCAGTTCCGGTCATACTACAGTTCGGTCATATTTGATGGCTTGCCAACGCTACAAGAAGAGCTCACTTTATTTTTGCTAAACTACATCTTTCGTCATTTTTGTAAGGTTAATTAGAAATGTACATGCTAATTTAATAAAATAATATATCTTCACGCCTTCCCACAACTTCACGAAGGGGTAGGCAGAGGTGTATAGGTAGTACGCTGTCCACCGGAGATATATTTTAGATGCCGACGTGGCAGGTGACGAGTCCATAGCTGTTACTCAAGCACGATTATACATACGCCTTTGAATTTCTTTTCAAACGTATGCAGGTTTCCTCTCGATGTTTTCCTTCACCATAAAACTCGTGGTGTGACTAATCACTGCACTTAAGTTGTAAAAATTGTTTGGGATTCGAGCTTGCAATTTTTGTGTGGCAGGCAACTACTTGAACCACTTGACCACCACGGCTGTATACGTATATTTCAAACCTGTGACGAAGCTCAGTGCCTACGTTTCTATTCAAAATGTCAATAAGCGCTAGTAATATTTAAAACCACTTCAACTTCTACTTCCAACTTAATAGATCAAACAATTTAAGCATGGGAACTTTAAGAGTACCCGAAGCAGGCGAACATGTATGATAAGACTGATGAATGTGGAAGAAGCGAAAGAGACCGGTTGATCGAGGACTGGCTGTTAACTCTCTCCACTTACGCAGTGAGGGACCATGTGTAATGATACGTATTTATATATAATATGTTTTTATTAATTAGTTATCGAGTTTTTATCTTTCTTACATATTTTATTTCACAAGTTATTCACTTGTATCAGTGCTGCATGAAAGTGTCAATTACCTATAATACATACTACATACAGCTTTATAAATAGTTGAATCTTAATGAACTTGCAACACAATCCAGTTTTATAACTTAGATAAGAAATTTCAATTTCAACTGACGGGTTTGCGGACTGCAAATATTATATGGCTAATTTGTTTCGTAATGTTATGCATTCAAATTATATGAACGAAAATCCAGAGCTGCTGATTTGACCTAGGTAGTTGGGACGTGGTCTTCTTCGGCCTCTACGTCCACACACTTTTGCATCGTATATCTGTTTCGTCAATGTTTCTTCACCCCTCCTCTCTATATGTGCAAACAGAACATGCCTTTCGTCATCGTTGTAGTCACACCCTTGTTCACTTTCCTTTACACCTCGCTTGTCTTACGAACTTTCGCACCCATAATATTACTGAGGTTGTTAAGAAGTATGGAACCTCCGCCTATGGACGCGTGCATCACCTAGGCCACTCATACGCTGCCAGGTTAGGCAAGAACCGTATGGCATATTTTTTGATGTTCTCAACGCTTAATTGTCAGATTGATTCTTGATCGGACTATTGAACTCAAGGATCGAAATATCAAGTGCTCGAAACTGGCGAGCGTGCATCAAGAGATTGATAAATGTGGTTTAAGCGAAAGAAATAGGTATGTAAGGCTAGAGAGAATTGGCCCTCTACTCTCTCTCTGCTTACCACGTGAGGGACTCGGTGTGACGATATGTAGTAGGTGTGTGTATGATTATCGATTTTTAGAACGTAAAATTCAACAGAATTGGTGGATATAATATATATAATAGTATTTAACTATTGTTCGCTTCTTGTACCGCTCTGAAGCTAAGTTTCTTTAAGAAGCAGAATTTAGAAGAGCTATTTACAATAAAATGCAGGTCAAGTTATGTTAGGTCTGCAAGGAAATGATAAATGATATAACTGTACCCGGGATCTGTTGTTTTATCTCGGTATCTGAATGGGTTCGCGGGGTATTGTGCTTGAAAGAGAATAGTTTGCGGTCGCGAAACTGTACATAAATAAATCGCTATCATTACACTAAGGATTTACTCCGTGAGGCAGAAAACCTGGCTTAATTACTTTATTTTAACCACTTTTTCAATGTGTGATTTATGAATTTTATTTTCTTGGAATAAAACATAAAAATTTTCCCGTTTTTGCAACATTTTTCATGAATGCTCCCTTCTATTGGTTGTAGCCAAATGTTGTATAGCCTATAAGCCTTCGGAAATTACCGAGTTGTCTAAAGCAAACGTATATTTTCAAATCGGATTAGTAGTTCCTAAGATTAGCGCGTACAAACCAACAAACTTTTATGAAACATTGGTGAAGTCTGTGAAACCTGGGATATTGAACTTGAACTGAACCTTAGCACATTGGACATTCCTGCTTACTGAGCTAAAGGTAGTTAGTTGGTTTGAGACCCGCCTTCAGATAATATTTGTGCTATATTTTAGGCTTAATGAAGTACAGTGAAGGTTCTGTCTGTTACAGGGTTATTGAGACAAGAAATATGTATTTATTAAATAAATACATATAAACTTAATATTATAAAGAGGAAAGATTTGATTGTTTGTTTGTATTGAATAGGCTCCGAAACTACTGGACCGATATGAAATATTCTTTCACCATTGGAATGCTACATTCACTTTGAGTGACATAGCTTATATTTTCATTTATACAAAAAAATATTTTGTCCACCCGTGCGAAGCCGGGGCGGACCGCTAGTTATAATATGGCTACATGCGTACAAAGTGCCCACCCAGTTAGCGTCACTATTTTATGATATCTTTAGATGTTGGTACCACACTATAATTCCAATCACACATACAATCGACTTGGAACAAAGCAGCATTCGCGAAATGATTCTAGTTTCACAAGAACAATGCCGCTTCTTGCGGGGGCCTAACAATATGAGTACATGTGTTTAACTCCCTCTGGATCTGACCTCTGTTTTGTTCTACATAGTCTATTGAATTCATATAATCGTGAGATAATTAGCTTGATTGATATAATAACCCATTATCTGTTTGGCGGTGATACATGTCGTGTATCTGCCATGCAATAGGTGTGCCAATGAAACTTTATAAAGCACACATTGTTTATCAAGTTGGTTCTTTTATTTATGTTTAAGTATTTATTATAATTACCATTTTGGCAAATTAAAAGCTTTAAGCTAGTATTAATATAAGTAAAATATACATTTAATGATAGGCTTAATGAACTACAGTGACAATATTTTATTTTTATCTTATATTCTATTAATTATACATTCTTACAATCTTTTTTAATGTGACAAGCTCTAAAAAAGATGCCCAGTACACTGAAGAGTGGACTACCTGGTTAATATGAAAATGCAGCAAGAGGATGCAGGTATGAAGTATAATTTCGTGTTTTGCCATAAGGTACGCTACGGGATAAAATACAAATGAACTGGATGGATGGCGGAGGAGGAATGAAATTGATAAATAGAACCACATCCTCATTTCGACGATGATACGCGTTACACCAACCAAAATAGATTTGTGATAAGTGATATTATGCCCAGCAAAATTTACACTTGATACTGACATATAAATATTGTACTGAATGTTAAGTTAACCAAGACTGGCGCTCTACTGTCTCTGCCTTCCCCGAGAGGGACTCGGCATGATGAAATACATATAGGAGTACTGCAATGTACTTAGCGTAAAGGTCTACCAAAATAACACAACGCGGTATTAAAAAATATAATATCTTGACGCCATTCCACGAAGGGGTTGGCAGAGGTATGTACTACCCACACACTCACTTTCCGCCAGAGATATAATATATTTGTAGGTGAAAACATGACAGATGGCGAGTCCATCGCCGTTACTAAAGCACTATACGTACGCCTTTGAATTTCTTCCAAAATATATGCAGGTTTCGTCATGATATTTTACTTCACCGGAAAGTCCGTGGGCAGCATTAAAAAACTTTATAATTATTCGCTTACAGTTATGATTGAAGTTAGTAGTTGCGGAGTGAGTTATCGCTTGTTGAATTAAGTAACCGCAATGTTTCGATGCCCAATGCTTTAAACCTTCAAATGGTAATGTAGTTTCGAAAACCCGACCACGGTGGCTGCACAGTTGCGGTGAGCCCACTTAGAAGTGGTCGCTCTTGTTTGTATGGCACGACGCTTACACCTGATGGCTTAAGAGGGAATCAGAATACCCTTGCCATAGATAGTGCCTCCGAATCGTAGTGATTTACTTCCAAACAACAGTATATTCCAGATTGTTACTCCATTCCATCCGGTAGTAGAGTGGAGTGTGCCAGTTGGATCATTTAATCCAGTATATGGATAGCCGCTTGCGTCACAGTAGCGAACGGGTAACAAACAACAAAAAGCAACCGCATTGACTAACATTCTGTATACCGGCTGGCTGGCGTTTGTTTATAGCTAATATCTACCTGCAGTTAGCGTCACACAATCAAACAGAATAGGAACTGGGGAACAGTTTGGACTATTGATTTTAAGAATAAAGATTAACGACTTTTACATTGCAACGTGATGTAAATATAATATGATCTCTATCTCTTCACAGGGGTCCCATTGTTGGAAGGCGTGAATCTAAGATAATACAGGTCCTTGGTCCATTTATCTGCTCCCCGCAACTTACATATTACTGCGTGAATTTGTTTGTATCTCGTGATCTCGTCCTTTAGTGTCATTTGGATTATGGGTCGGTGATAATAGTAACAGTTAGAGAATTGTGCAGGGAAATGTTGAAAGCCATGCATTATGACAACGTCAAGTTACTACCTTCCCTTCTAGTTAGACAGATTTGCATAATCAAGTGGCAAGTTTAGAAGTAGTCCAAGTATTGTTGCCACGTTGTGTAAACAGGCACAATGCGTGGTTATTGTGCGTTTAATGGGAGCGTGTGAGACGGAAGCGGACACGTGGGAAGGAGTGCGATTATGGGATGAGTGATACCTATTGGGATGTGTACGACGCATTACACCGGCTACAGATATACATAAATATTCATAGACTAATCACAGATAAAATATATTCTCACGCCTTCTCTTCTTGGCCATACATCTCTATATTTAGGTGTCAACGTGACAGATGACGAGTTCATCGCCGTTTCTCAAGCACAACGTTTTTAAATATTTAACGCAAACGTGTGCAAGCTTCAGTTAATGTTGTGGTGTGATTAACCATCGTATTTAAGGCCAGCCAAACTCATTGGTACAGTCGGTATTCGCCTTGCAATATCTGCGTTGCAGATGGCTACCTGAAACACTGCCACCACGACTCTCAATATGTATGGTATACACATACAAGCAGCTAGAGGACAGTACGAATAATACTTTGATAATCAAAACCTATAGGATGGTGAAAATAAGCTGGACGGAAAGAGGAACAAACCGAGACGCGCTCAAATGAGTCGATGTAACCAGAGTACTGCTAGGCAGTTGAAAAAGGAAGTGGAAAGTCGAAAGGTCACGAACAACTTTACAGTAATATGGTAGTACATCAGAATATCGACTATAAATTATAGAGATGTTGTGATAATTGGCCAAAATATACGGGCGAAACTGCGGGCACCGTTAGTATTGGTACCATAAGTTCCTTCAAACTTTACAATTTGAATTAAATCATTAAAAACTTCTTGATGACTGTCAACGCTGACCTAATAAAACAAAACTTAAAAAAAGCATTCTGAATTCAAAATTGTATCATAAAAAAAAGAACCTGCTTCGTAAATGATCATAAGTTACAAAAACTGTTTCCTCCTAGACGTCGCAACGGTTGCGTTGCAAGCGGCCATTTCTTGTGGCCAATCGACCGGCCAAAACATGAATGAAATGTGTAAAAACGTTACTTAAGGTCGATTATGAACAGTTATTGTTTAACGGGGGCCCTAAAGCTCAGCCAATTTCGTTGGCTTCTCACGATCTGCCGTGACGCGCCGCGTTTAGCGGTTAATTTTACACCGGTGGTCCAAGAATGAAACGCACTGAGATTTATATTATATACGAAACTAAATATTACATAAGTAGTATTAGTATAGAACCTACAAATTACTTACATATATATATATTATATATATATATATCT
The DNA here is from genome assembly GCA_016069955.1 of Drepana arcuata. Taxonomy (NCBI): domain Eukaryota; kingdom Metazoa; phylum Arthropoda; class Insecta; order Lepidoptera; family Drepanidae; genus Drepana; species Drepana arcuata. The sequence goes on from JACCPG010009055.1 coordinate 15,187, forward strand.
ATCTATCTATATATATATTTCTTCTGTGCGTGTGTTTGTCATTGAACTCCTCCGTAACGGCTCGACAGATTTTAATTATTTTGACGTGACAACGTCTTAAATTAGGTTGCGGCTGGGAGTCACTTATGAAAAAGTGTAACGCCCGGTAACGTTACGATGAGTCACCGAAAACAAAATATATTTCTATAGTTAAAATTTGTGCAATTCTTATTTTCATTCAATTCCTTGTTCCTATTGTGCAATTTAATTATATTCATATCAATAAATATTATACCGAGAAAAAGACGTTGTCACGTAAAATCTTCGCCCGTAAAACCGACTTTACAGGCAACCATTTTTTTTCTGTGTGTCTTCAAGTGGATTTGAGAATGGCTTAGATTCACAATTGGACCCAATAGGTGGCGCTGCGATCCTGTATCAGGATTTTTTTCAACCGAACGAAGCTAGCGGGACTGTTAGTATATATATAATTGATCGAACTCTTTGAAGAGTACTTGAAACGGATGAGCAAGTATTGAGGGACTGATGAATATGAATGATCTATATAATGCTACCTATTAGTAGTTCTAGTCTCCTGTTGCTACCTAGGAATATTAAGTTAAAGTTTCCTTAATTACGAATGAAGGGTTTGCTAGGAAATGTATTTCGCATACATTTCTCTTCACCAGGTCCCATTGCGGGCATATCGCTCGTGGCATGTCCCACGACTGTTCAAGTATAATTGTTGTCAAGCCCCACACAGGCAAATTGCATAATGTGATGTGCAGTTAGATCGCAACATTTGGACAAATCGAGTGCACTAATGAGGCTTGCTTAGCGGCCGTGTAATGTGTACTCTACATACAATTTTATTTTGCAATAATACCTACTTTTAATTTAAACACAGTGTCAGTGAGATGAGGCGAATGAGTAATGTGCTCCTCTTGCTCTCATTTCATAGCGCAATAATAGTGTACTGTTTTGGGTGTACAACCCTTACTATATAAATATATCCTCACGCCTTCCCACAAGGGTCCCCGAAGGGGTAGGCAGAGGTGTATAGGTACTACCCACACACCCACTTTCCGCCAGAGGTATATTAGGTGCCAACGTGACAGGTGGCGAGTCCATCGCCGTTACTCTAGCACGACTATACATACGCCTTTGAATTTCTTCTCAGACGTATGCAGGTTTCCTCTCGATGTTTTTCTTCACCGTTCACCTCGTCACTTGTTGATAATTAAATGGTAGATCTAAGTTGAGTTGTCTAAAGCTGAAGTGGCAGTGGGCTGGCCATATCTCGCGAAGAACCGACAACCGCTGGGGTAAACGTGTTCTTCAGTGGAGACCTCGACTAGGCAAACGTAGTGTAGGACGCCCTCCGACCAGGTGGGATGACGATTTGCGAAGGACTGCTGGCAGATGCTGGATGCGGCAAGCTGAAGACAGTGCGCTATGGCGCTCATTTGGGGAGGCCTTTGTCCTGCAGTGGACTAGAGGGGGTTGATGATGATGATGAGATCTAAGTTTGTTTGGATCAGGGCCCTGCCGAAATTCTGAATCAGAACATACAGGACCCCACTAAAGCTTATATTATTGAGTGACATATATTCTTACAAAGATACATTTTATATGCAGGGTTCTCAGCAAATCGAATAATCACAAATACACACTAAAATAAGAACAAAATACGTTTATTATACTTGCGCACGAAAGGTAATTTAGTTATAAAAAGTGCAACTCACATGAAATTAGATATCCCGGGACAAATTCTGATGAGTACAAGTTTGTTGTGTCCATTCTGCTTAGAGCCTACTAATCAGAACCTTACATTGTGAATATAACATTACCAACTTGGTTAGGGTAGGTTATTGAAAAAAGTCCAACATGGCAAATACGAGTCATCCCTACTAATATTATAAATGCGAAAGTAACTCTGTCTGTCTGTCTGTAACCTTTTCACCCCTAAACTACTAAACAGATTTAAATGAAATTTGGTACAGATATAGCCTAGAGCTTGAGGAAGGACATAGGCTACTTTTTAATGCGAAAAAGGGTTGTAAGGGGTTGAAATATGGGATGATGAGTTTGTATGGAAGTTTAGTCATTTTTGAAGCTAGAAGCTTGAAACTTATTTTTTAGGCTCTTGATTACATATACATTAATATTACATTCAAAGTTTGTAAAAATGTTACCCTTAAGGGGGTAAAAAAATGCTGCTTAATATCACTTTTCCGCGTAGACGAAGTCGCGGGCACAGCTAGTTTATAATAAATTATAGTTCACTTGAAATGTTATCAGTGAATTGGATTATAGAACGGTAGTGTATATTTGATCGTTTGTTAAGCCAGACATGCAATTTTCCAACTACCTGGATCATATAGATTGGACTCTGAAGGACGGGATCGTAAAGAGTACTCGAAACCGACGAGCATGTATGAAGAGACTGATAAATGTGGACGAAGCGAAAGAGGTATGTAAGTCTAGAGAGAACTGGCGCTCTATACTCTCTGCCTACCCCGTTAGGGACTTGGCGTGATGATATATATGTATGTATGCAATTTAGGCACGTACTTACTGTACATTTGAAATGGCATTGATTATGACTTATTTACATACGAGCAAAAATACTATTACTAAAGATCAGATGGATATAACTTGTCAGCTATTCCGGCTGCAACAGGACTGTACCACGTGATCATGCAATTATTATTGAAGAGTGCAAAATGGGATAGTTATATAGACCAGCATATACATATATGTCGATATTTGAGTCTAGTGGCAGAGATGTTTGTCTAGTCTGCAAGATTGAGATTAGAGGTTCGAATCCCGATAAATCTAATGATATTTTTTCTGAACTTGGTATAGAGAAATAAAACATCAAGAGAAAACCTGGATACGTTTGGGAGCAAATGAACAGACTTGAGAAACAACCATCTGTCGCGATGACACCTAATTATATCTTCCGCGAAAATAGGGTGCGGTTACTATATATATATCTTTGCAAATGTTTTCGGTGGGAATGATTCCCAGTGGTAAAGTATTTGTACAGATTACGCGTTACGCGAACTACTCGGCCACCACGGCTAGTATAATAGAATAGAGATTCATTATTTAATTTTCTCACCTTACAAGACTGGTCTCTGAAAAGGTAGGCGTTTGTGACACCCACGCCCAACCAGATACCTATTACGGTGCCAACGTGACAGATATTAGTGATAATATAATAATAATAAAATATCCTCACGCCTTCCCACAAGGGTCCCCGAAGGGGTAGGCAGAGGTGTATAGATAATACCCATACACCCACTTTCCGCCAGAGGTATATTAGGTGCCAACGTGACAGATGGCGAGTCCATCGCAGTTACTCAAGCACGACTATACATACGCCTTTGAATTTCTTCTCAGACGTATGCAGGTTTCCTCTCGATGTTTTCCTTCACCGTAAAGCTCGTGGTGTGACTAATCACTGTACTTAAGTTCAGAAAAACTTATTGGTACAGACAGGCAACTGCTCGAACCACTCGGCCACCACGGCTCTTATTAGATTTAAGATTAAAATATCAAATCGATGTGCAAATTGACAGACTAACTGATTCAGAAGATTATTTTAAGTTTGGAAAAAATATAAAAAATATATATTAAAGGAATTTAATTGAATGCACTAGAGAGAACTGGCACTCTACTCTCTCGGCCCTCCCCATGAGCAACAAGCCATAGATCCAATATTTGTAAGGCCCTGGTGGAAAAATTTAAACTGTGTGCTTCATATATGTTGTTTGGCTGTTTGGAATATAATGCCATAAATATATATAGTACACACACAGTACTTAGGTGAGGGCTATCGATAAATACAATAAAAGGCACGTTTTGTGTCATAATGTTGTGTATTAACAATATGGTATATTAAGCGTATGAATATCACTCGCTTTGTGTAATTGTACAAGTGGTATTTTAAGGAAGTACAGAGTATATACCCTCACGCTTCCCATAAGGGTCATAAGGGGTAGCCAGAGGTGTATAGGTAGTACCCATACACCCACTTTCCGCCAGAGATATATTTCAGGTGCCAACGTGACAGATCAACGTGGCGAGTCCATCGCCGTTACCCAAGCGTCAAGAGTCGAAATATAGAAAGAAGAACCGACAGCTCTTAAATGTACGATGTCAGTACAAACAGTCCATAAATACCATTCTTATTCGCGTAGTTCTTCTATCTCTCATCGAACAATATTTTTTCACATAGTAAAACATGTGAATTCAGCTCTTACAAGCATCTAATTAGTAAACTTTCTATTTGACGTAACTGTTCTAATTGTGATAGGAGTGTACAGCAACAATGACACCATTAGCTCATCATGCAAAGTGGAGATTCTCAGGCTCGTAGGGTTCTCTCTAAGATTACCTAACGCCGGCGAATTGATTGTGTAATGAATTTTCTTTGATTATCGTTCTATGTGATAACTTTTGGGAGAGATTTTGCTTGAGTCAACATTACGTGGGCTCGTGGTATTTGTGTTGCTGCCGTCAAACCGAACATAAAGAATAAGTTGTGTTGAGCTAGACCGTTGACCTCGACATTCTACGTGTATGTTGGCTAATTGGCAAGGTTGGTAGTACTATAGGCCTTCCCACAGGGTCAATTGAGGTAGAGTTGCCTCAGAAGATAGGCCCTAACGTGCCAGTGACCGAGTCTTTCGCTGTCTTACTCCGATTCCCATAAATATATTTTTTATCTATTTTTTCCACTCGCATACGATTAGCTTAAGTTTTAAGAAGGAGCTTCTTGTCGAGCGTTATCATTCGTATTTTTTTATCATCATCATCATCGTAACAACAAGCCGAGTCCCTCGGGGTAGGCAGAGAGTATAGAGCGCCAGTTCTCTCTAGACTTATATACCTCTTTCGCTTCGTCCACATTCATCGGTATTTTTTTTTATATAATAATACAATAATTATTTATCCTATGCCATCTGTCACGTTGGCACCTAATATACCTCTGGCGGTAAGTGGGTGTGTGGGTATTACCTATACACCTCTGCCTACCCCTTCGGGGACCCTTATGGGAAGGCGTGAGGATATATTATTATTATTATATATATCCTCACGCCTTACCACAAGGGCCCCGAAGGGGTAGGCAGAGGTGTATTTTTTTATACTTTATATAATCTCAATGCCAAATTTCATTTAATTCCATTAAGCCGTTTTGGCTTGATGGATGGACAATTTCATATTTTTATGACAGCTTTGCTATTAGCACAATGCCAATGGCCGCAGTCCTGAAATCTGGCCACAAAGCACCTTTAGCCCCCTTAGTCCCACGGCCGCCCTCTCGCAGGCACGCACAACACCTACCTAGCACACAATCGGCACAATTAGACATTTCGCAACGTTACCCGGGCTACCAAGGATGGCAATCTAGACATCTCCGTGGGATCCATTCAGTATATTCAATTCATTGTTTTTGTAAAAGGCCAAGGTTTCTTAATGAGTGTTCGTAATGACGGTTGTCGAGTTTGGTGGTCGATGCTTTAATTGAAAAATGCGAGGACAGGGCTTGAGGTAAATTTTGCCAATAATTATTACTTGCTACTGCTATACAAAAGCAACGCACGTTTGACACGCCACAAGCTTTACGGGGATTGGAAAATATTGAGGAACCTGCATACATACAATAATTTGTACGTCTGAGCATATATTCTATGGCGTATGTGAGTTTCTAACTCTGAAACGACACGACTCGTTACCATCTAAATCCTAATAATATTGTAAATGTGAAACTTTTTGAGGATGTTTGTTACTCAAGTACGCCAAGACGGCTGAACGGAATGAAATGAAATTTGCCATAGAGATAGATTTAATAGCTGAATTAATAAATACGAAATGTTTTATTTACAGAAAAAAAAACGAATTTAACGCGGGCAAGACCGCGGGGCATTTAAAGTGTGTAATATTTACGGTGTATTATGAATTGACGGAGAATTCATCCCCATATATTGCAACAAACGTCTCGTACTGCGCGGTTCCAAAGGAGTTTCCTTAATTTCCGAACGCTCAGGCTGTAGAATGAGCTCCTCGTTGAGGTATTCCCTGGAGAGTAGAGCATGGAGTTCCTCAAGACGGGTGTGAAAAGATTCCTGCAGGGTCGGCAGCGCGCGAGTTATACCCCTGGTGTTGCAAGCGTCCATAGGCGGCGGTAACCGCTTACCATCAGGTGGACCGCATGCTTATTTGCCTCCCTTGTAATATAAAAATAATCTCTGTGCGTTTGCATCTTTCTGAGTACAAGCAGCAAAGACATATCTTTGTAGCTTTCTATTCAAATACTTTGTCCAATCCCAGCATGTTATCCTAGTAATTGAATAAAACAATTCTAGAACAGCTTCCCGCCCTAGCCGAAGCATGAGATGCCCCGTTAGTCAATTACTAACTCGTCGGTTGTGTCATCGTATATCACCTATGCTTATAGTGGCAATTACGGTGACGTCACACCGGTCGTTACCACGCCTACCCCCACGCACTGGGTGCAGCTTCTGTGAATCATCTAAAGATACATCTTAAGATAAAACCTACTTCCTAATATGATTGCTATCGTGACGGAGAACATCTTAGATACAATTTGCGCATCCTTCCCTACGATTTACGAAAGTCGCAAAATTTTATTGACGCCAAGCTTTGAACCTAATGGTCTAGCACATTATTTATTTGTGTATGTTTGCTATAGCCTATAAATTAACATATATTGACAATAAGCCGAGTCAAGATGCGAAATATATTATCCTCACGCCTTCCCACAAGGGTCCCCGAAGGGGTAGGCAGAGGTGTATAGGTAATACCCACACACCCACTTTCCGCCAGAGGTATATTAGGTGCCAACGTGACAGATGGCGAGTCCATCGCCATTTCTCCAGCACGACTATACATACGCCTTTGAATTTCTTCTCAGACGTATGCAGGTTTCCTCTCGATGTTTTCCTTCACCGTTAAGCTCGTGGTGTGACTAATCACTGTACTTAAGTTCAGAAAAACTCATTGGTATGTGCCGTGGTGGCCGAGTTGTTCGAGCAGTTGCCTGCGACGCAAAGGTCGCAAGTTCGAATCCCGACTGTACCAATTTAGCTTTTAGTGCATTAACTACATCGTCTTTGCCTTTGCTCAGGACTCTACTTGATAATTCGTGTGTAGGTACATACTCGTATGTATGTAACTACATCATTTGTGTCTTTTTATTAAAACCACTAAATTCTATTTTCTTTTTATGATGACGTAATGCTATGAGAAACATTTCACACCTTAAATCACGGTCTCACCGCTCCTCATCCTTTGTGGTGGCAAGCATCAGTCAGTGGTAGTACTTGGATAAATATTAACTTTCTCTATATGGGCGGATATGGTCATTCTCAACCTATAACCTTCTTGTTGCGCAACTCGGCTTACCCAGAACCATGCCTTCTTGCTTCTCACTCGTAGGTATTTTTGAGTCAAAACATTTATATATATATATATATGTATCCTCACGCCTTCCCACAAGAATCTCCGAAGGGGTAGGCTTTCCGCCAGAGATATATTTTAGGTGCCAACGTGACAGATGGCGAGACCATCGCCGTTACTTATTAACTATTTAGTTTATTTTAAGCGGCTTACATAAACCCTGTCACATCGACCGTGTAATATAACACTATCAAACAAGTAATTCAATAGAACTAACATTGCGTAACAAGTCAATTGAAATGCTAAGCGTAATTTGTAGTTTTTGAGGTCCGAGTTCAACAATGTAATATAGCGTTGGGCTGGAGGTATGCAAAGTGCTTTCTCTGCACGCCGCGCGATTACAGATCTTACATAAGGTGATCGATCGCCGGTGCGGGTGATAACACAATTAATACATATATATATATTATGCAATTGTCAACGGCTGATGTTTATCTACTTAGTCGTGTTATTGAGGTGGGGCTCGATACATTTTTGTACCATTAAGCCGTGGTGGCCGAGTGGTTCGAGCAGTTGCCTGCGACGCAAAGGTCGCAAGTTCGAATCCCAACTGTACCAATGAGTTTTTCTGAACTTAAGTACAGTGATTAGTCACACCACGAGCTTTACGGTGAAGGAAAACATCGTGAGGAAACCTGCATACGTCTGAGAAGAAATTCAAAGGCGTATGTATAGTCGTGCTTGAGTAACGGCGATGGACTCGCCATCGGAAAGTGGGTGTGTGGGTATTACCCATACACCTCTGCCTACCCCTTCGGGGACCCTTGTGGGAAGGCGTGAGGATATTTATTTTATTTTTTTAAGAAGCACGTGGTCTGATCGCAGAAGGTATTCCTGCAGGATTCTTGTCACTACCTTCTTGAAGGACTCTACGCTATACTCTTTGGAGAAAACCTCAACAGGGAGTTCTTTCCTCAGCCTCGAGGTCGATTCGTAGTTACCTAACATTTGTTTTTTTTTATCATTTCGTGTTCAGGAACAATATTTTATAATTTTAAGTACGGTGATTGGATTTTCAAATAGGGTTTTAAATAACTTTCCAGTCGAGTACTGTATCGGAAAAATATGATGGCGGCGTTTCTTGAGCGGTGATCCCTTTGATGTTATCACGAGTTTGAGTGTACACGAGCGATATGCGAGGAGTTGCGAGCGTCAGTGGGCTTCGGGAACCGGCTCAGGCTGGCGAATTCACGTTTGAGTTGTGATAATGTTGAAAAGCATAATGGCGAAAGGTTTCGTATCAAATAACAGAATCAAGCCATTTAGTTGTGTAATTATTACGTGTAACAACTTTTTCTTTACTTAGGGCAACTTAGTTCACACACTTTTTGACATTATTTACTGTTGGCGATAATATTTTTACCTACATTGTATTTTAATTACGTAGTAGGCCTCTGGTAACCTATAGCATATAGCATTGCCATATAGCATGGTGATCCTGCCAGCATTCTTGACACACTCATGCAAGGCAAATATTTTATTTTGTTTATACTTGAATGTCACTCAATTTATAAAGTCTTCCCATAATTATTACACTATTGCTGCGTCATACAGGTTATCTTATAATCAATTGTACTATATTACCTACCTGTACATCACACTATATCTCTAGATGTACTCATGTGGGTAGAGTACGTCTTTGAATTTCTTCTCAGTTTTTAGGTTTCCTCTCGACGTTCTCCTTTACCATAAAGTGAGTACAGTGATCACTGTACATAAATTCACAAAAAATCAATGGTACAATCGGTAGCCGAACTTGCACCTTGTGTTGCAGACACCTACTTGAAGCACTCCGACAGCAAGGCTCTTTGATAAATAATTAATAGTGGTTACAAAGCTTACAATTGCCACGAATTCAATATATTCTAGGGCTGTAGTTTCGTATCGTGACACATTCACATCGACCGAAGAATGTGTTGGTACTACTTACATGTATACAGAAGGTATTTCCACAAAGCGCATAATAATTTTACCTCACGCATAAAAAAGTGACATTACATAAAAAGCGGCTCGTTCAAAGAAACGAGAGTAGCACTTGCGCTCGGGAGTGTAATAAAAAGTCAATTGTCCTGTATCGCGCATTAATAAGGTTAGGAATGTTGTCCCATATCCGACTGGCCACATGACCGCGGTGTCAAGAAAAAAAACTTTAGTGATATCATTATCATCACATCAGGCTTTCGTAAAAACAAGGCACAACAACAATATCGCGAGCTTGGCAGGCTTAGATTCATTCGAATTCATCATCATCTTTTTCCTACCATAGAATTAGTCGTATAGTTTTTTTGTTACTAAGAAATGAAGCCTTTAATGCCTCTTCCAGGCTCTATAATGCACGTTTAGACTTCATTAAGAAAAATAAGTAATGTTCGAGAGACAGCTAAAACCAAGTGGGCTGTTGTTGACATTGACACCTCTAGCGAAAATTTTGTGATATGCACAACTTTTCTTACCCGTTTGAAGGCTGTGAGCAGTGGACTATATCTGTGATTTTTCTGTTTTGTGAACTGAATGGCGCTATTTGCACTTACACTAATGCTAGATGACCAACTCGAACCTATGTCCATTTCGTTTCTTTTATAAATCATAATTTGTAGTGATGTCCGCAAGCAAAAGTGAAATTACTTAATAACTACTTATTCCTCTATTGCTAACTTTATTTATTTTGGTTGCAGGTTTCACTAGGAGTGCCTAATTCAGAGATCAACGGTGAGTTCTACTTAATTTGCTGTTAAAATAACTTCACGTGCTTTATATTGAAACACTCATATACATGTATTCAAGAAATCATTAAATAGTCATTGATGGACTCGCCATCTGTCACGTTGGCACCTAATGTACCTATACACCTCTGCCTACCCCTTCGGGGACCCTCGTGGGAAGGCGTGAGGATATATATATTAAATAGTAGTAACTGTTATAAATGTATGGTAAAGAAATCTGTTTTTTTTACAATAATCATATTTACAAAAACAGTTGTATATCTATCTTACAGATAAAATATTTGTATTAAATTGGTATCCCGAGAAGACTGGCAGCATTGCCACGCTGGATAGCAATGCTGATCTTGTATATCTTAAAAAAACTATCCAATAATCAGATTAGGTACTGTAAGACTGAACTTTTAAATGGCTGACCGATTTTGTTATGTTTTTTTGTGGGTGTTCGAGTGGATTCGAGAATTTAAATTCACATTTGGACCTGATACGCTATATACGATACGTTGGCGCTGCGATCGTGTTTCAGGAACTTACATTTTTTTCACCCAAGCGAAGCTAGGGCAGCTATTTATTTATTATTATATTCTTGGTCTTATCTTTAAATTATCGTTTTATTTTGGTTTACATAGTAGGTATTTTTTTTAAAAAAATGTTCTTAGCTTAGATACTACCGTAATTGATATTTTCAGTAGAAAATATTAATTTCTCAATAAGCATTTGCCCAACAGAGTTTGAACATTTCTTCACGTCACCTTGCTAATGATTATTTCAACCTGCAAATTTTAAGCATTATAGGCAGGTCGTACGCCTCACGTGTGTGTGTGTTCGTAGGCCCACTGATTTGTGTCACTAGCTATACAGACCAGCGCACGCGCAGTTTTTATCGCGCAAGCTGGATGCGACACACTGGCTCTCAGGCTGCACCGTGATGAAACATTACTATTAGTGCTCACTTTACGATTTACGTTGCGAAAGTAATCCGATACCATTTCAACATCCTATTAGTAAAACATATACCGTCTTTCAAGCACACCTTAGATTTGCAACTCAAAGGCACATGCAGGTTTCTTCTGCATTTCTTTACCATAAAGCTAGATGTTTCAATATGGCGTTTTTCTTTTAAATCAAGCTCGGTAATTACTTTGGAAAACGAAAACAGGGCCCAAAACTTGAATGTGTTTGAGAAAAATCCCAAGATATTGTGTTTGACGACGGTAGTGACATCCGTCACATTGACACTTAAATGTCAGTAGCTAATGTCAGTGTTAGCACTTCGGTTAACTCCTTTGGGGTCTACGACCTTTGCAAGGACGGAATGACATTAGACAGATCAGCTGCGCAGACCACATCACGTAAGTCCAGCAGAACATTTCCCCATATGTTTATAACTCCCGAGTGCAAGTAATAAGATATTTCAATCTTGAAAACTTAAGTAACATCCACATATCCCACATATCACATTCCAGCTAGTACTGCACTTCCCACATCCAGGAAATCGTCTGACACATTAGCTCAAATTGTCGCGTACCAGCGCACGTGCGCCTACCGTTCATTTCTGCGCGTACGCATTGCTCTCCAGTCGGCCGTTCCCACGAAACTGGAGCTTTGCTGATCACTTTACGCCGATGATTATACTGCTAACGTTAATGTGTGCTTGTATTCCATGCATGCTGTATATATATATATATATATTCGATTTTAAGTTATAAGTTACAAATTTAAGTGTGATGGAACGGAATAATGAAAATGGGAGTAAGGAGGTGAATTGCTCTTCCAGTATATGTCATTGGATTCAGATACGTAAAATCATTAGAGCTTTAAAGTATTGTAAATATTTCGGAACTCTATCCCTGTTCTCCTCTTAACCAGTTCTATGGAACTAAGAATCTCAATAAAATTTCAGCAATTAAACGCGAGCATACAAAGGAAGCCCATTACCTAGTCTTGCAAATCAGTGCGCTTGTATTGTAGTCGGCAGACGACCTCGAAGTTTCTTGCCCATAGAATAGCAAGAATGGTGTCTTGGCAGCAAATCTCTGGCAACCATCTCCGGATGGGATACCGCGTACAACGCGCGTGCGGCGCGGCCGAGCGAGACGGTGAGTTGCGCTCCATTTCCCTCGCACGCTCTTACACAAACTGTGCGCTTCTGTTGGATCATGTTCGTGTGCGAGATGTGATCATATTGAGATCGAGTGGAGTCTAGTCCTTCAGCAAGTACCAAGTGAAAACTTCACTGTAAAGCAAAACTTCTTACAGAGATAAAACCCTTCTTCGTAAAGTGATCTTAATGTTGAACGGTCGCTCCACAGTAAGACATGAAATCGTAAACAGTAGGATAAAAGCCTAGAGTCAACTGTGGCTGCTCTGCCTACCCCGTGAGCAACTTGGCGTGATGATATGTATGTATGTATATGTCTAATATACATGTCGAATAATTTTTTTTTGTCCTACGTGGACCTAATAATATATTTACCCACATCTGACATAATATAATAAGTTTCCTTGAGATTTAATAAGAGCCGTGGCGGTTCGAGTGGTTTTCTGCAACACAAAGACTGCAAGTACGAATCCCGACTACCATACCGATGGGTTTTTTCTGAACTTATGTACCTACAGTGATTAGTCACACCATGGGTTTTACGGTGAAGGAAAACATTAATAGGAACCTGCATACGTTTGAGAAGAAGTTCAAAGGCGTGCTTGAGTAGCGGCGACGGGTTCTTCTTCTGATACGTTAGCACATAAAATATATCTTTGGCGGAAAGTGTGTGGGTAGGTACTACCTATACCTATATTGCGGGAATATAATATATATATGTATATGTATTTTTAAGCAAGCGAGCCATTTTCTCCGTCATCTGCGCCGGTATACTTATCCGATCGGAGATAAGTCGCGTCACGCTTAATTGACGTAAATCGTAACAGTTATTACCGCTCGTTGTAAAGAAATCTTGGGAAATTCACAGTTTCACGGCGTCTTGTACTAGCTACAAGTAATTTTAATGTGTTTTCGTGCTTCAATATGTCAGTATTTTTATCGGCTATATGAATGTATCTTTTGCAATTATTTTCGGATAACTATTTTTTTTTGCCGGAGATTCTCACTTCATTCAGTCTTTGAATTGCGTCTCAAACAAATGCTCGTTCCCCACGATTCTCTTATTATTCCAACAACAACTTAGTATTTTTAAGTTAAACACGACACACAAAAAATCGTACAGCCCAGGTTTAGAATCTACATTGTTTATTTTGCGGAACCCACGTGTACCACTACTAGACTACCACAGCTCGGGTAAATAACCCTTGTCGCCTGTCAGTGGGTATTGGCTAATCAAGGTGCCTCCGCTGATTGATGAATGAAAACGTGTAGACTTTCATTATCGCGGGCACTCCTAAGTTCATTGCCCTTAGGGCTTGCTGCTAGTACCTACAACACTTGATTTTTATTATCATAGAAAGTTATTAGAAAGTGCTTTATCAAATGGGAGTGTGTGGACTTGCCAATGTTTACCTTCGCACGTAACTTTCGACCTTATTGCCATGGCTTATGGCCACTTTTGAATGGATAGGAAAATGTACACTCGTTAGATAATGAACGCTTTTGTTCGGTAATAGTTAATTCCATAGTTTGTTACTGTTGTCGGTTAGCGGCTGTTGTTAATAACTTAATAACAAACTCCGAAGTACAGAGTAATTATATTCAGACTTATTGGGTGCATGTGAGATGAAACCAAAAGTAATTTAAAAGCTCGTTACCACTTTAATGGCCGGAGTAAATGTGTTGACGAGGCTGTGTGTATAGGTAGTTAGTCGTTTGTACTGAAATATGGTAAAACGAGGGTGACTCTTTCGGAGACTTCCGAAGAAAGCGTGAAAAAGAAGAATTCAATCACATAATAGGGATAATTTTATACCCGCAAAGGTACATATGAAAGCGGCAACCAAATACGAAAAGAGATGAACTTGGCCACTGCTTTCCGAAATTCTACAGCGGGAATCGAACCTGCGACCAGCTTTGCAATCAGGAACTGTGACCACTAGGTCACTACTAGACCAGACAGCCGTCAAGTTTGTTCGCATGTATAAAAGACAATTTATGTGTAGTAAAGTATCAAAATATATAGCGCCGCATGAGTGTGTACATACCTATTGAATCATTGCTTCAGATTAGAAAGTATTATTTAAAAAAGTAAAAGTTTAATCTAATTAAGAACGTGGATAAAAACAGTTTCGCGGATCACCTTGCGGCTTCACTAAGATATATTAATTTGTCACTGCGGATATATCGCATTCCATAACGACCGCGCGGGATGGAAAGTGATGCTGCGGTCGGCGACAGTACCACATAAGTCTTATACTAACACAGTTAGCACTGGAACACACACTATATCCGGCTACAGTTCACCAGTCATTTAACTTGACTGCACGGAAATTAGCTTATGCCAATGTACAGTCAACTCAAGCCTATTTTTAATATAGTTTTCAAATTCATTCCGAAATCAGCTCGTAGACTCTTATTACCTTTGGAAACTAAAGCACTAAACAGATTACTGTATGTAAAATTAAACTTTCTAAATATGATAACAAGGATAATTATTGTATACACCTTTGATCTATATTATTGTTATATAATCATCATCAAAACGTGTTGAATGATCTAGTAATTTTGAAGTTCGAATCAAATATGTAATGTTTAATTGTCAGTGTTGTGTTTTCTTTTGATTTTAATATAGCTCTGCTAAATTCAATATGATATTCGGCTTCGTTTCAAATAAAATGTTGGCATAACTGATAATTGCCGTGGTGCAAGGAAATGTCGACTTTATTGTGACGAACCTTTGCTTAGCCCGATTGTACTTTCTTACGGCACACTGTACTCACTATAATTTAGTTCACTGCGCATGATATTCAAAGAGGTCTAGTAAAAATTGTGTTATTATTTCATAGTGCCATAAAGCCGTGGTGGCCGAGTGGTTCGAGCAGTTGCCTGCGACGCAAAGGTCGCAAGTTCGAATCCCGACTGTACCAAGGAGTTTTTTCTGAACTTAAGTACAGTGATTAGTCACACCACGAGCTTTACGGTGAAGGAAAACATCGAGAGGAAACCTGCATACGTCTGAGAAGAAATTCAAAGGCGTATGTATAGTCGTGCTTGAGTAACGGCGACGGACTCGCCATCTGTCACGTTGGCACCTAGAATATCTCTGGCGGAAAGTGGGTGTATGGGTATTACCTATACACCTCTGCCTACCCCTTCGGGGACCCTTGTGGAAAGGCGTGAGGATATATTATTATTATTATTATTATTTCATATGTACGAGTAAGATGCTCCGTTTCCTTAGGTAGTATAATACTTAACTACACATTTAATATACCTAATTGAAACACTAAATCGCATCGCAAAGCCGCATTTAAGTCGGCGACGGTGAATTTATTTTATACTATGAAAAGATACGCCCTTCGGCCATCACATGATAAACTAGAGTCCCTCGAGTTTATTTGTATGTTTGTTTATTGCCAACATAACGATCTCTCATATAAAGAGGCATAAAGTTACTAGATATTCTTTCTAATAACTTAATCGGAGCTTACAAACCACATCTCACTACATGAAAGTCTAACCAGTTAAGTAAATCCATTAGACATGACTCTGTAATAAAAGTGACATCTATATACAGTTGCTCTTGGAAATCTGGAAACCGAGTTTCGTAATCCCATTCATGATTGAAGTATTAGTATATGAAAGCATAATACGTTTTCTCTGGACAATAAAATGCGGTAATACGCTAGAAATCGCCGGACTGCCTGGCGCTCGTTAAGTCTCGCCTACCCGTTACACGACTTTTACATGTCGAAGAAAATTGCGTTTTCTTTTGCTATTGTGGTCCTTACTTTGTAAGTTAGCATGGTATTAGACTTAGTAGGTAATGTTTGACATTACATTGTAACTTACTGCCATCTAGTGGCAGTTACCGCAATTACTTACTTTAATCTATTCAACTACGTGTTTACTATCCGTAAGCTAGATTGAGACTTGCATCTGTCGAATGAAGGGATTTGCAAATCAACTGGCGTGAACGAGGGTTTGTACGAAGAAAATAATTCATCTTTTCGTACACACGCTCGTGCTGCTGTGCTTGTTGTGCTAATGGCTGTGTGCTTGTCTTCCACTCACAGCTAACAAGGGTCTTGTACGTTATGCTTATCTATATATAATTGATGGTTGTGTAGGTAGCCAGCATACGTACTGTTAGTGAAGGTTGAGTGTGAAATAAAAGAATTCAGAACTGAATTGACTATGTTTAGTTGTAAGTTACATGTAAACGGCACAACATCATAGAGGCGACTGACTGCGGGGTGGGCAGTGCCGTCGTAACACAATGCACTACATACATGTACAACATGTCGCTACAGTCTTTTAGGAGTAATTCGTCAGAGACACTTTTTGTGCTGACATGTCTGTCTGTCGTCGTCCCTTATGATCGTTAACGAGTTAACATTTCCGTTAACATTTAACTCCTCATATATTCGTTTTACTAATAATTACGCCTAACAATTCCATGGTGTGATTACATACATACATATAATATAATCACGCCTCTTTCCCGTAGGGGTAGGCAGAGACCACTTCTTTCCACTTGCTACAATCCTTACATACTTCTTTCGCTTCGTCCACTTTCAATATTCTCGTGATTACATTTCGTCATATTAAACGAACAAATTTTGTGACTGAACTTAACCATTTAAAGCGTATGTTTTTTCATTTATCTTACAAGAATGAAACAGTGTTAAGCTTTGTGACATGTGAAATTAACATCTTCGAAATATTGTCTTGAAAAAACATGCGAATTCAAGGTTGAAGAGCCAGTTTCTTTGTTTTCTGAAGTGAATCATTGCTTGTATAGGTATTGGACAAAGATTGAAGAAAAAGAGGTTCACTAATTAGTTGTATCGTTTCTCCAACTATTTATGTATTAAGCAATCATAATAACCCAAGACAACGTGTATTGTATAACGAAGAATTGTTTGTCCAAAGACCCGTTTTTGATTCGTTCATTTTTCAATTATGTTTTATGGAAACTTTTTCCGTTACATTGTCATCCTCAATGTTGGCTCAAACTGTAACTAGAAAGCGAAATTTCCATTAAACCGACGTCTCTATAAATTAGCAAATATTTCAATTTCACTTCCCTGTCATGTTTTACATTGTACGATTATTATAATAAGGGCTATTTTGCATTGGCAGCACATAATCGTCAAGTCACGAGTGGTTACGCTGTTCGGTAGGCCAGTTGTGTGTTTGGGTGGACATTGGGAGCATGGGGAAACAGAATGAAGGGAAATGTGTAGGTATACTTAAGCAGTCTGAAGCACTGAGAGACACATTGCAATTTATTATAACTCGGTTATTTGTATTTTAAAAATATCATAGCCGCGGTGACCGAGTAGATGTCTGCAACGCAATGATTGCAAGTTCAAATCCCGACTGTACCAATGAGTTTTCTGAACTTAAGTACAGTTATTAGTCACCCTACGAGCTTTACGGTGAAGGAAAATATAGAGAGGAAACCTGCATACGTCTGAGAATCAATTCAAAGGTGTATTAAAAGTCGTGCTTGAGTAACGGCGACGGATTCGCCATCTGTCACGTTGCAATTGATTCAAACTTCCAATCTTTGTGTTGCAGGTAATTACTCGAACCACTCTACCACCACGGCTATTTATATATTTTTCATGTTAGTAAAAGTTTTTAACGGTTATCTTCATTTATGCGCCACAGTTCACTGTGGCAAGATACAGCTAGTGTTTATGTAGATGTTCGATTAACATCACGATTCTATCGTATGTTAAATACGAACCTTTATCTGTACCTCCGGAATATGGAACTCTACATTTAATTATTTATCGAGTTTGAAACTACCAGATAACGTGGTATACATTTATATCACCAAGGCACGCTGAGCTTGCTCTAGTTCCCTTCCAATCCAATCACCAAGTCAACTATCGAATACCTTCGTTTGCGGCAATACCACATGATTTGCAGCTTATCGCCTAAAAGGTATTACCGTGGTGCGGCGCAAATGTGAAGGTTTGGACATTTCACGACTGCCCGGTCACACGGCTGGTAATAACCGGACAGTTGTACGTACATATATATAATCACGCCGAGTCCCTCACGAGAGCCAGTTCTCTCTACACTTACAGCCCTCTTTCGCTTCACCACTCATCATCCTCGCTTCAAAACGTTCGTCGGTTTCGAGTACTCTGGACGTTCCCGTACTTGTGTGTCCGATCGATTTAATCTAGGTAGTGACGTGGTCTTCCTCTGCCTCCTCTTCAACACACTTTTGGATTGTGTTTATCTATTTGCTTGCATTAATCCTTTTTAGATATCCAAATGAACGTACGCCTTTCTCAATCTTTAAAATTATACTATTGTTCACGCCATATGCTTTGCGAATCTCTTAATCGTATTCGATCTTATCTCGATCGTTTTGCTGCACATTTTTCGGAGGAACGCATTTTTAATTAATTTATACTATTTTTTTACACCTTTAAGTTTTATGCATGTTATTTATCCCTTTAATATTTATATTCACACATACAGTAAATTTTTAAAACCCTCCATTATATTTGAAGTGTATGGTCTAGTGTTATTTCAGTCGTTGAAGTGATAGTCCTTCAAAGAATTCCCCGTCATTCAATATTTGACCTAACAATGTAAATTGTATCGGTAAATAAAGATTGTTTAGTTAGGATCACGTAAAAGGTATTGATTTATTGCTACAAAGTGTCAGTTCTGGTGTAAGGGAGAGTTTTCATATGTGTATTTATGTATAGATCCAAAACACGTGTGTATTTAGAAATTTGTGCTAAAGACAACGAATCAAATGTTGATTACAAAATCCTTGAATATGTATATCCGTTATGTATGTAAAATGTCGCCCACGTTAACACATTGCACAATTTGTTAGTGATTGGATGTGCGTATTAACTAGTTTCAATTTATTACATATATTATATCACACAGTAATTGCCAAGTGCCATCACTATTCTCTTCAAAGGAAGTGAAAGTTATTTATACATACGAACATGTATTTCATCAACCAACACTTGTTTTTAATGGACGTATTAATGTTTAATGAAATTTATCTAGCCATTTAAGCGGAGAAACGGCAAACCAGTTGGGCCATAACGCTAAATAATATGTAGAAACTTCAGGCAGATTCTAAGACATGATTACAAATAGGTACATAACAGATTGCCCTGCAGTGAGTCCAAAGTTAGCATTAAAAGAAAACTCAATGTATCTCTCCTTTAGTCTTTAAGCGCACTATCATAATATCATTGAAGTACCGTTCGATTATCAAATACTAGCTTATGCCCGCGGCTTCGCCCTCTTGGAGTTCGAAAAAGTAGCTTTGGAAATTTTGGAAAAAAAAAGTAGCCTATGTCCCATTCCTAGGTGTAATCTATCACCATTTCAACTTTCAGCCGTTTGACTGTAAAAGAACCGCAAACATCCAAACTTACAAACTTTCACATTTATAATATTAGTAAGATAAGATAAGATAAGATTGCTAGTCCGATAACCACTGTATATGCTCTGCTTAGAACCTCGGGTGTTTGTATTAATGAGTTCATCTAGAACTGAAGTTCAGTGCTTTGTCACGCCACAAGCTTTACGGTGAAGGGAAACATCATAAGAAAACTTTTTCTTTATACCACAAGAGTGCCAAACAAGCACACGGTCCACCTGATGGGAAACGGCTACCGTAGCCTATTTACGCCAACGATACTGAGGTACCACTTGCGCGCTGTCACTTTATGTTCGAAAAGCTATACTGTGTTGACAGCATCATAGGACTAATCCCTCTGCTGCCAACACAATATAACAACCCCCCACCTCCCCAAAGAGCTCATTACTGGAGACCTTATTCACCGCGTAGGAACACAACACAATAAATTGTGTTATTTGGCTACGGACTTCTATAAGGTGGAGGTCCTGTCCCAGTCGGGCAGCTCCGAATTCGAACGGAACACCCCGTTATGCCCTATCTCTCTTAAACTTACATACGTTTGAGAAAAGTTCAAATCCGTAATATATTGTATAGCTTCACTCCTTTCCCCAAGCGGCCAGAAGGGTAGGCAGAAGTTTGTAGGCAGTACCCACACACCCACTTTTCACCGCAGATATATTTTAGATGCCAACGTGAAAGATGGCGAGTCCATCGATTGTGCTTGGAAGATGGCAATGTTATACCTTCGGGCCTCTTGTTTTGGTACAAGTTGGGACTTTGGAAGGCGTAGAGATATCCAAATATATGTACATTCAATCCAGTAGAAAACTAATTGAAGTGACCAGGAGGATGTGCCGACCTTCAGTGTAGTGGAAATGTAACCACAAAAACCCAAATCGGACGATTTAACGCCCGAATCGATCGATTATGCGCGTTGGGTTTTTGTTTGTTGTTCATTGAGCCTCACGACATTGTTTTTTTTGTCGTCTATGGTAAGTTCATGTTTTTTTTTATTAAATTCGAGCTTGTTACTCCATGGCATTATATTAATTGCGCTGAGTCGCAGAGACCTTTACACGTTACCAGTACAAGGGACTTGGCATTTTTACTTAAGTACTTATGCATATTGTCGGCCGTCTGGTGTAGTAGAAGGTGTAGAGCTCCTTGCTGTGAAACTTGAGGTCGCGAGTTCGATTCTCGCTGAGGGCAGATATTTGTATGATGAACACGCGTATTTCTACCTTAGTCTTGGATGCATTTACGTATATATCTATCTAAATAAGTAAATATATAATTACCTTGTTACCTTAACACAAGCTTTGCTTAAGTTGGGGCTTGGGGCACGCGAGAGTGATACCCCTGGTGTTGCAAGCGTCCATAGGCGGCGGTAACCGTTTACCAGCAGGTGGATAGCATGCTTGTTTGCAACCCATGTAGTATAAAAGGAAAGTTTATTTATTTATATCGTACCTACCTCTTTTACTGTTTCAATTATCTAAAGAAGTATATGTTTCAACCGGTGGATAGAGTACCTGTACTGCTAAACGAAAGGACAAATTTGGCACAAAAATCACTCTTGAAATGGGTATACAGTATGTATTGGCATCGATCTACACATAGCGTTTGCAGCCACCTCCCCGCCGGCGACTTTCGCAACTACACACTGTGCAGTTACCTCAGAGCGTGCGAACGTGGTCCATTCATCGTTTTTTGCATAAATTGTACTCGTACTCGTTACAAAATACTAAGATATTGAATGCGAATGGGCGCGGCCGGTTCCGTGGCGTACTTACATGGGGGACTCACGTTTGGTAACTTCGCTAAGTATCGTTTAAACGTTACGTATTTGTTTTTATGGCAGTTTGTAATTGTTAATTGTATAAATATGCTATTCTTATAGTATACACAAATGTTATATCGCTACATCATAATAATAATTATATATATCCTCACGCCTTCCCACAAGGGTCCCCGAAGGGGTAGGCAGAGGTGTATAGGTAATACCCACACACCCACTTTCCGCCAGAGGTATATTAGGTGCCAACGTGACAGATTGCGAGTCCATCGCCGTTACTCAAGCACGACTATACATACGCCTTTGAATTTCTTCTCAGACGTATGCAGGTTTCCTCTAGATGTTTTCCTTCACCGTAAAGCTCGTGGTGTGACTAATCACTGTACTTAAGTTCAGAAAAACTCATTGGTACAGTTGGGATTCGAACTTGCGACCTTTGCGTCGCAGGCAACTGCTCGAACCACTCGGCCACCACGGCTTTTTAATAATTATATAGTTTACAAAAAACTTATATCAATGATGATGATGATGATGATGTTAGCCTGGTACATCCCACTGCTGGGCAAAGGCCTCCCCCCATGATTTCCAAGTATTTCTGTCCAATGCTAGTATTGGCCAGTCCACAGATGTCTCCTTCGTGGTCTACCTCTCCGGCGATAATAGATCATAATATAATATATGTATCACCACGCCTTCTCAATTATACAATTTAATAAATTTGGTATTAATATTTCAAATTTATATCTGTATATACCTACGTATCATCAAACAATTCGAGTACATATATATAGTGAGGAACAGCGATGGACCTACCATCGGTCGCGTTGGCACCTTAATATATTTCTGGTGAAGACGGTGTGGTGTTATACCTCCGCCTACCCCATCGGGACCCTTATGGGAATTATAAATATATGCAGTTATCATGATAGTAAAAACGAATGATTCCTGATCTTTTATATATAACTATTTTAAACTGTAGCGTAAATGTTGGCACCTAAAATAAATCTCTGGCCGAATATGCTATTACCTATACACCTCTGCCTACCCCTTCAGGGGCCCTTGTGGGAAGGCGTGAGGATATATACGCTTGGATTGAGTTTTCCTCATTAATTGTTCAGAAATTTTACGGATTAGTTTTGGGATGGTCAAATATACCGTTTCTGAGAAGAGTAGTCGATGCTCCCTACTTTAGGACAAAGTTCAAAAAATTCGGTGTCGTGGTAAGCTTCATTATAAAGCGTCAAATATTAGAGCCGTGTGGCCGAGTGGTTCGAGTAGTTGCAAGACAAATACTGCAAGTTCGAATCTCAAGTACAGTGATAGTCGCACCGCGAGCTTTGTAAATGCGACACTCCGATGTATTTATGTACCTATGTTTATAAGCATCTCTGCTTTTGGTGCCTTAAATTATTTAACTCACCAAATCATCATAGTATGATAATGTCTTAACCAAATACCCCATGCTTTTGGGCCCAAGCTGACAGTTCGTGGCAGCACTCACTTTGTAAGTAAGCTCGTGGTCTGTAAATAGCTTTACGTGACCTTATTGTGGAGGCTACGTGCGATGCTGAAGGCTGTACTAACAAGAGTGTGAGAAAGTTGGGTGATCACTTTCCAATGGTAAATGTCATGCCTGATTTGGTCTTAAATATTATTACGGGATAGTTTATTACGATCTCATATGTAATTGCGGTTCAATTCAAACCAAGGAGAAATATTTGATGGATGTGTATCGTTGTCTAGTTCCCATTGCCCAAGCTTTGTTTAGTTGTAGTCTATTTTAGTTTTCAAGTCTATTTTAATTTAGAATTCGTCAGGAGAAATCCGAGATGTTTGGAATATGGAACTGGAGTGTTATAAAGATTGCAAGTCGGAATCTGGGCTATACAAATAGGTTTCTATGGAATCACACCAGGTGCTTTACGATGAAGGAAAAACATCGAATTCAAATACTTATAATAATAATAATAATTCATTTATTTCAGATACCAAAATCCATACATTAAAAAGTCCAAATCAAATCAACATTAAGATTAAGATTAAGTTAAAACTATCAAAATAAATCATAAAAAATCAAAACAAATCAAATTAAACCAATCCAAATTAATCAAACCTTACATTACACTAGATATGTTCTACACATAAAACTTATGTACAGTCTTGTTTGAAAAATAGTGACAGACTCGCCACCTGATCCTTCGAGGGCCCCTGTCACGTCATGAAGATATTAAAATGGTGTCCAATGGAAAATTTGCATAGTTCTATTGCAAATATCAACTGCAGTCAGCCGATTAATACGGAAGTGTTCGAGCCCAAATTATTCAAATACAGACACAAAATTGCATAGAATTTACAATAATAACACCAATTACTACACGACGACTTTCATATGCGAGAGTTTAATCGGAGATTGGTTTATTTTTGACGTTTTTGCATCGTTGTAGTAATTATAGTGACTCGTGCGTGAGATGACTAACAATTGATTAGCGACACACGAATGTCGTGTCACAGGCTGGTGCCTTGGTGCCTAGCAGTACAAGTCGCCTCTAAACATATTCTACTAACTAGCGGTCGATCCCGGCTTCGCACGGGTGGACATAAGATATTTTTTATAAAAGAAAATATAGCCTATGTCACTCAGGGTGAATGTAGCATTCCAATGGTTAAATAATTTTTCAACTCGGTTCCGTAGTTTCGGAGCCTATTCCATACAAACATACTTACATACAAATCTTTTCTCTTTATAATATTAAGTATAGATTAATGAAATAACAGGAGCTGTGTTCATTTGATAATGTTGTTAGAATCTTGATGGGAAGTTGTACATACAAATCTTTCCTCTTTATAATATTAAGTATAGATTAATGAAATAACAGGAGCTGTGTTCATTTGATAATGTTGTTAGAATCTTGATGGGAAGTTGCAAAATGGTAGGCTGAGGTAACACCTTCATTTCTCACATTTCACTGCAAAGTGACATAATGAGTCAGTATGCACGAAACCTTCTTTACACACCTTTGAATTATTTCTTAAACGTCTGAAGACTTAACGTCACATTTAAACACGTAATGATATAGGTAATCAATATAGATTACTAAAGTCAAGCTCAGAAAACTCATTGATTCAACACACTTTTGAACCACCACGTTTGAACACAGGAGTGGACTTTCTCCACTGTGACCACTCGGCCACCACAGCTCTAGTATATAAAGTATATAATTAAGCATAGGTCACACATCTTCAAGCCTCCCCACAAGAGTCCCCGAAGGGATAGGCCGAGGTATGTAGTATCCACTCACCCACTTTTCTCCGGAGATATATTTTAGGTGCCAACGTGATTGATGGCGACTCCATCGCCTTTACTCAAGCACGTCTTTGAATTTATTATTTTTTGAACTTGAGTTCTAAAACAAAGGATGTGAAAAGATTCCTGCAGGGTCGGCAGCGCGCGAGCGATACTGCTGGTGTTGCCAGCGTCCATAGGCGGCGGTAACCGCTTACCATCAGGCAGACCGCATGCTGGTTTACCACCCGTATAGTAAAAAAACAAAAAAAAAAATCACAAACGTATGCAGGTTTCCTCTCGTGGTGCTACTATCAACTATACTCCAGTTTAAAAACTGGAACTTAAAATATTTGTGTAGCCGGCGACTCCTCGAATCACTCTGCCTCTAGGGCTCAGTTAAGTAAACCTATAAAATAACTAGAAATTGCTTCATAATATCAGCCGACATGTTCTCACGGTATATATACATGTGTAGTAGATAAGCTTCTAAGGTCACTTGACAGCCTTGCACAGCTGTTTGTGTAACTATGTATATTTATTTGGATGCAACTACGTTTGGATTTAATGTATTGAACACACCTGAGCGTTTAGCATTGACACAAGCGAACATCGCCATCATTACTC
>JACCPG010009056.1:0-41096 GCA_016069955.1 Drepana arcuata
CATAAATAATTCATTTTATTCAGAGTTTCGAGGAAAAACTATGCGAAAATTCTATTCAACTGTACAAAGAGGAAGTACTTACATGAAAGCTCGACAACTGCCGGTTGACTGCGAATGTCGCCTCTACTGCTCCAAGCATAACAAGTGCACGTGAAACGATCTTCACCAAAGTATTCATCCAACTGGTCTCTAGTCACGTTACACTCGGCTTCGACAATCCTTACACCACTCTGGGGATCCACAAACTCAAACTGTGTACTAGCAACCGACCGAATATCGTTACACTTGAAATACACTTGAAGAGCATTAGCCGCACGACATCTCAACATAGCCGGCTTATTTCTAACCACAAACGCATGTTGCGGTTCTAGAAGAAACATTGGTAGGTCGTCTGTGGAGCCTTGAAGAAGGTGGTCTCCTGATAAAGAAGGGAGCTCGTCGGCCTCGTGTCTGGTTTCGTCTTCGTCCTCT
This sequence comes from Drepana arcuata, assembly GCA_016069955.1. Taxonomy (NCBI): domain Eukaryota; kingdom Metazoa; phylum Arthropoda; class Insecta; order Lepidoptera; family Drepanidae; genus Drepana; species Drepana arcuata. The sequence goes on from JACCPG010009056.1 coordinate 472, forward strand.
TTATGAGATTCATGGTCGTAATCTTCTTCCAGATAATCTCGATGGTTGGTCGGCTGGTGATTCTTCTCTGAATTGTATGGATCTAAGGCTTCCACGCCAGCTGGGTGAGCGTATTCAGGTCGGAGTGGTATGGGCGGTGTTGGTGCAGTTGTGGTATGTTCAGGCTCAGTCGAGTTTGATATTTCTGAAAAGAAAAAGGTGACATTAGCGCAAGTTTATTTGCTGTAATGTTAACTGTACATTTCTTCACGCAACACGAAGATTTCAAGTTCGAATCCCGATTGTAACCAAGCGTTTTTCTGATCTGAAGAAGACTGAAAGTCACACAACGAACTTTATAGTGAAAGAAAATATCGCGAGGAAACCTGGATACGTCTGAGAAGAAATTCAAGTACGTTAGTGTAAAAAAAGTCGTGCCAGAGTAACGGCGACTCGCCACCTAAAATATATCTCCGGTGGAAATTGGGTGTGTGGGTAATACTTACACACCTTTCTAAATATTCTGAATTTGTGAATAAAATTTTATTGACAGTTTGATTCAGCTTTTCGTCAAGCCAATTTGAAAATTGTGGAACCACAGCAGTGAATACATAATGTATAATCAGATTGACGAAACAGATACATAAAACGAAAGTTGTGCAAAAAGCTAAAGACAACCACGTTCCAACTATCTAGATCAAACCGATCGGGCACTCAAGTACGGGAACGTTAAGAGTACTCGAAACCGGCGAGCATGTATGAAGAGACTGATGAATGTGGACGACGCGAAAGACGTATGTAAGTCTAGATAGAACTGGCCCTCTATTCCCCCCACCTAACCCGTAAGTGACTCGGCGAGATGATATGTATGTATGTATAATCAGAGAACGTGTGAAACCGCAGAGCACATCTCAAAATCAAAATATTTTATTTCACATAGGCCTAGCTGAGCACTTATAAAACATCGAAAAAGGTGCAGCTAATTGTAAGCTAAGCTTTCCCAATGAGTTTATGTTTGATGATAGCTTCATACACTCTACTGTCGGCACCTGGATTGAGGCCTCACTAGCGCCTATTGACATTCAAAGCATAGATATTTAGATACCGCACACCCTAATAAACGGTTCACTATTTGTCATATAATAAAATCAACTGTATCTATAGCGAGTTAAGTTCAATTTTGAACGGCTTGAAGTAAAGCTCCCTCACCAGATTTGCTCGGATCCGCTATCAGTATGTTACTCATCTTGCAGTGTTGACAGAGTTACTAGAACTATTATTATTGAAACAAGGGATTTATACAAAAATAAACCGCAAGTCACGTGGAGCGCGGATAACTTAATTAGTTTCACTTCCGTTCAACTTATTTCTATTTCCGTTTTCGTGGGGACCGAACGATATTTCCTTCTCAGCTCTATTTTTCCTTAATAGGATTTGTTTCGGGACATTTTTACGCTCCACAGGATTTAGCAGAGTGCTATTAAAATTATTCGAATTCCAATTTTGTTTGTGAAAAGGAAAGGTGATGTCGATTACTATGATTTTTATTGGACATTTAAAATTAATTGAAATATGGGCATTTGTCATGAATTAATATTTGAAAAGAAAACCAATATTTATTAAGAAAACGGCTCTTTGGGGCCGAACCACAAGCAGTTTTTTGCTTTCTGCTAGCGTAAATATAAAAAATGTTCTAGAAAGATCTTCATTTATAAGTTATAATAATAGATTAGTAACCACTTAGCGAAGTCAGGATGTGACTAATATATCTGACAATTATCAGCGTCAGCATGGCCGCTTGGAGATCTGGAAAATTTCCTGTAAGCACACAACTCTGCTTTTGTATAAGCAAACCTATTCTGCAAGGAGGAGCTACTGCCAATATACAAGTAAGCATTTAAAACCGTATTTGAATCTTAACTCATTATCCAAACCAAAGATACCCCAAGTATTTTTAAATCCAATCGAAAATTGAGGTAACTTTGTTCTCTGTTGGATTTCCATTACATTTGAAGAAATATATCATATATTATATACGCAGTATTCTCCTCTTCACCTCTTTTCACTGGAGATATATGTAAGTACCAACATAATTTGAAATCTGGGTTTGAACCTACTAACATGTTGTTACAGACGACTGACTCAAAGCAACCGGACACTACTGCTTATAAAGTATTTGTTTGATAAATAATATTACAACGCCATTGGAAATCGTCAAAACGCCCATTGTGTAACCATCGAGTAACTTTTAATTGGTTTTAGCACTCATTTTTGATTAATTGTCTTATTATAACCGAATCATCTCTTTCGTAATCGCCTGTCACGCCCTTTGATAATATTAACAAGCCGATTCCTTTATCCGAATTTTAATTAACATTCACCGATTCTTGCCTTATCTTCAAAGTTCGAATTGAAACGTTCGATTACTTTTCTCATTGGTTTAAATCGTCGTTTATTTGGGTCACCCTTTATAACGAGTGAAGTGTTCACGTTTCTTTTATAAGTGTTATCTCGGCGTGTGACGAAACTCCATTTAGTTGTACTGTTACAAGAAGTGTAACTAAAACGAGATACTAGTCGTCACGAAGCGCATTAAAGTTATAAATAAACGCTTGTTCAATAACAGTACGTACTATTGCTGCGAAGTTCATAAGATCAATCTATGTATTGAGATTTACTTTCGAATAACCTCTCAATCATAATTCACTCAGTGCCATCAGAATTTCAATCGCGCTGGCGTGTCACGTGTACAAGGTTGAGAATAATAGATTGGATGTTTTCTTAGTTTTTAAATGCTTGACTGACGCGAGCTTTGGAATGAATGTAAATGGAAAAATGCCTTATCGCAACGGCGCGGGTTGAAATATGTCCGCATCTGACGAATGTTCGAATACTTCGGTCGACTAATCGAGATCTAAAAACAAACTCATCGAATTGGCTTCGTCCCGTCGTTAGCAGTTTAAAAGGGCACCGCCTCCTGTCATTTTGTCCGGTATTCGAATAATTAAGCTTTGGATCGGCGCTATTCTAGATAGTGGAGAACTTTATATTGATGAGCAGCGCTTAATCAACGTCCGTAACGAATACCCAGCTTCGTTTTATTTCGTCCGATGCTCCTATTGAAAACGTTCCCGGCTCCGCTTACTATGTTTATTATTGTATATTCTATTTTAAGGTTCTCCAACAGTCACGGCCTCAATCTGGTGTCCCAGTGGTCACATCCTTTCAAAACATAAACTTGTCATAAAGGTAACAATATCGGTGTTTTAACAAAATTCCTACTGATATTAGAAATGATAAGTTTGTTACCCAATCACGCCAGGACGACTGAACGGAATTGGCTGAAATTTCGGGCATATCGTTCAAATACATAGGATATGTTCCAAGAACAAAATGAATGTGAAACAATTTAATCTAATGTAACGTGTGCTAAACGTCGGTATATAATATAATGACCCGCGCATGCAATTAAATAAGTACACAATTTGTTTTTCACGACATAATGATACGATAAATAATTAATTACTATGTACTTGACGGTAATGAAATTTAAGGGTAATCTCAACAAATTGTGGTTATTCGAGTCAGAGACAGTTAATGACAATTTATGACTCGCGATAGGGTCAAGCTAATCAAGCAAAAGGGAAATTTCTTGACGGAAACAATTCCTAATAAAATGTATATACCTATTCCGAATTGAAAACAGAAACTCGCGTAGTAAATAAATCTCTCTGCACGACAATTACCTTAAGATTGATAAAGCCATATTCATCCCATCCATAACAAAATTTAAGCACGAGATAAATTTAAACAAGAATAATAAGTGCCGTAAAATGTGTATTAAGCGGTTGGCTCACACATTTTTATCACTGAAACACTACAGATGTACGCTGTAATAACTTCTAAGTGGTTCCGTATTCGGAACGAATAAAATTTCGTAGCTTCTAATGGTACAGATATCGATGTATAAAACCCCGTCTGGTTTTTGAGTGCAGATAACAGACCGTTCATAAGTTTATATGTAGATATAAATAAATCAAGGAATACGTGAGCTCTGATAAATCTGTTCAGAGAACGTAATAAAACATTCAAGCGTAGTGCTTTCGCATCCGTTGAGGCGTCTTCCCTCACAAGTTGATGCAGTTTACTCGTAAATGCACTTAGCGCTAAGAGAGACATAAAAAGATGCACTCGATCTATTTAATGGGGATGTAGGCGGGGTTCTCTTCTTGAAATGTACCCGAAACTAACGTCAAATGTTAGGGGTGATTTATGGCACGCATTTACAGAGGATGTAAGTTTTATCCAAGTACTGCATGTGCGCCGCGCTTTACTCGCGCTAAATTTGATTATAATGATAAATGCTGGAGCCTTAGTATTCGTTTGTTTTTCCAAAATAAAACATCCTAGGATAACATGTGAATAAAGAGAGATATTCCAACCAATAATCCATCTCTGTGCCAAATTTTCCAATCCAATTCCGTTAAGCCATTTTGGCATGATTGGGAAACAAACCTCCATCGATCCATCCATCCAAAATGTCACATTGGTTATAGATATAATTATATAGATTAAACAAAATCGCGTTCTTTAACTTTTCTTGCATATCAGGCTCATCATATTTAATAATTTTTTTTTAAACAAGACCTACTTAGTGAAAATTATTTACGACCAGCTATAATTTGCGATTGGTCTAAATATGTCATACCAACCAATATATTAATACAAAGGTAGCAATCCCGAGCACAATACGCAGACAAGGTGCAAAAAGTATTCTAAAATTATGAGCTGACCGAAAGCTTTGACGAAACCAGCCGACGAATTCTCACCCCTAGCAAGAAACACAAAGACCGGACCACACCCACGAAAACTGTATGAATAGTCACCTCTACTGGATGTGTAACACGATACATACAAAGCGTAGCCGAGTGCCAGTCAAGAGGTTCCCAAACAAGATAATCCCTTTGTTAGTCGAGTTATAATGGCGTCTCCTGGGAGTCTTTTGCAATTATTTTCTGTTTCATTCGTGCGAGCAGCTGTGAGGTGTGCTCAAGCACCAGTTTCCGATTTCAACGCTAATGGAAATCCAATTTTTGCATTAACGGAAATTGTCTTCGGCATTGTGGGTAAAACTTTTGAAATTTACCTGAGATTGAAACAAACCTGATCTTTGACAAGATAGCACTTCCATTTTAGCCAGTTCTTTGAGGAGTGGGATGAATAAATAATTTTTATACCCGTTTTTAAACACACATTACGTATAATTTTATTTCTTTGTTAGATTTTTCTAGATTAAAACATATCCTTTGTGTCCAGCTGATAAGCTATCATTCTGTCAAAATTCAGTAATTCGCGTTAAGTAAGATCAAATATCCTCACAAACTTGCATTGATGTTTATATGTAAGTAAGATGTATCTTACGAGCTACTAATGAGTACATCTCATTAGTATTGGATTTATTCATAAAATTCTAAGTCAATCAAAACGATTCACACTTAAAAGATAGATAAAGAAACGTCTAGAGTACTCGAAGTCGCCGAGCATATATCAAGAGACTGATGAATGAAGTAAAACTAGTATGTAATGAGGAACCAGACGTGATGTAGGGTACCTACCTACATATGTTATAAATTTGACTTACGAACTCACGTATGTCCGTTCAGTTTGATAATATACCATCGACAATGCTCTCCTTTCGATTATATCTTCCGTTACTCAAATTTTCACACGTCAATTCTTCGGCCTGGTTTCGTTGTTTACCAGCCCTCATTAGGCGTACATGAAACTTTTAGCTAAACAATATCATGTATGAGCTCGACTTTCTTGTCACGAACATTGGCCCTAATAAGGCCCGTATAGGTATTGGTAGATGTTTAATAGCATTGTCGTGTTCGGAAGTTGCACTTGGGTCGTGACGAACATTTTTTGCTTTTTCTTTGGTTCTTGTTTTTTTTCTTACTTTTGGGGTCCCGAATCGCTAGAAGCTATTTATTATAGATGTTTTATTATCATTTACTTAAGTTATATAATTTCGGTTGAAAATATATTTCAATGTTTTATCATAGAATCGATTTTTTTATCATAACATTTTAGAAAATATATAGTTATGTATAATGCTTGGAACTTTGATAGCTACTTAGTTAACATAATAGCTAGAAATAATTGTAGACATTCATGTTTTTTGTATGTATGTATATCTACACACCTTACTATAAGGGGTTTGGGATTGGGCAATGGCTACAACCCTTTTCCGCCCGAGACATATTCAGGTACCAACGTAATAGGTGGCGAGTCCATCGCCATTTCTCAAGCAAGACTATACATACGTCTTTAACTTCCTCTCAAACGTATGCAAGTTTCCTATCGATGTTTCTCCTTGCCGTACATCTTGTGATCTCATTAAACATTATACTTATGTTAAAAAAACTCATAGATACCTACCCGGATTCGTACTTATCGTTTCTTTCGTTGCTGCACTACTCCATGTCACCAGTGCTCTATATATAATAATAGGTAGATAAAATGTTACGCTCTCAATATCCACTTGACATCCACGGAGCGGCCACGGAACCATTTCCACAATAACGGGCCGCGAATAAAAACCATCCATCGTTTTTACACCATGACATTCTGAAGCATTTCTGTAGACGACAGTAACATTTTTTGTGGCAAGGTAACCGTCTTATCTGATCTAAGATTAGGTGAAAAGTATCTTTTAAGTTTTTGCCACCCTCTTAATACTTCTGAAGAGCAAAGATAAAAAGTTGAAAATGTGTTCAAAGTACTTTTTATACTTTAATTTACTCCTCGGAGGTAATAATTAAGTAGAGAAGTAAGACTTTTAAATTGGGAGCGTTCCAGCGTTCCAACTTTTCGTGATGTATTTGAAGCATTTGCCATCTCGTGAGAGGATTAAGTTCTTTTTCTTTGACGGTCCAGGTTATTGTGTTAAGGAGTTATATTATTTTAACATGTATTTACAGTATAAAGATGCGATTTATTTAATCGACTTTCACTTGAATCGGATTTTATAGGCTGACTAACTGGTGACTTTGCTCACGTGGAATTATGCATATACAAATGTATGGAAAAAAAATGAGATCATGTTACTTCTGAATAATGTACCATTCCATAGCGGTTTTTTTAGCTTTTCCGTAAAGGTCTTGTTCACGAAACCATTTTTACACACCCTCACGCACCAGTAGGAAGGAATACTATGTCGATGCTGACACTTAGTGAATATGAAAAAATTATACACACTAAGATTTATAAGATGATATTAACTGAATAATTCTACAACAATAAGTTTTTTTTAATTTTTTTTATTGTCTCTCGTAGCGTGAGTTCCGGGCTTTTGCTACTTAACTGGGCAAAGGCGAGACCTAGGCCTCCAGCCAGGCACTTTAGTGCTAAGCAACACAGCTAAGGGCACCCCCTGTGGGGAACCCATACGTGGGTGCCGCGTGGTTTCCGCTAGAAATATTTATTTTAAGGTGCTAGCGTGATAGATAGCGAATCCATCGCCGTAACTCAAGCACGACTATACATACGCCTTTGATGTCTTCTCGAAAGTATGCAGGTACCACGACTCTGTTGTCACGGGGCCTTTGGAGTTATCTTTAACATCAATTTGTATTTTTTTAATGTAGCTAGTATATCATGATGACAGATAATTACCTTGTTTACCATCAGCAGCCACTGCCACCCACACTATGAGGAGTACGATCCCCCCCCGCGCCATGCTCACGGCACTCGCATCACCTAAAACAATAACGTGTGTTTGAGAACGAGAAAGCTGACCAATATTTGCTCAGTCGTGGACAGGTTACATGGAATAGGTTGGAATTTACAAATCATTGAAGGTTAATACTGGTACTCTATAGTTAGTAAAGTATATAATATAAAATTTGTTTTCTATTGGTAGATGTTTCCTGGAATAAAACATATTAAAATTAGCCGTGGTAGCTGAGTGGTTAGGGTAGCCTGCAATGTAAATATTGCACGTTCGAATACCGACTTTACAATGAGATATTATGAACTTAAGTACAGTGTTTGCCACACCATTAGATTTTACGATGAAGGAAGAGATTAAAAGGAAACGTGCATAAGCTTGAAGAAATTCAAAGGCAAAACCACCTGGCATCTAAAATATATCTCTGGCGGAAAGTGGGTGTGTGGGTACTACCTATACACCTCTGCCTTCCACTTAAAAGACCCATGTGGGAAGCCGTGAGGATAAATACTATGTTTTAATTCAGCTTATAAAATCCATGACTGCAGACCTTATTGTCAGACCGATCTCTGTGCAAAATTTCATCTAATATCATTAAGTAGTTTTTGCTTGAAAAAGTAACAAGCATTATAACAAACTTGCGCATTTTATAATAATTATTAGTAGAGTATAGTAACAATATTTTTCTTGAATTGTTTTTCTTAATTTACGTTGGATACGATGGTAGACTGTGCGACCCCCATGGGTTTTACGTGGTCGTAAATGAAATCTTTTCGAGTTTTCAATTATTCCCCTTTTTTTCATATAAACTAAAACAATTAGACTTGACAGAAGTGGATAGTGCAAGTGAAATATTAGAGAAGAGATTATAGAAAATATTATTTTAGGAAACACAAAAGAACTAAAATGAATTAAAAATAGAACTTGCTTTCCGAGAACTAAATGTGTGTCATTCCTCTTATTGTCAAAATTGGACATGTCAAATTTTACTCCATCATAAACGCTCACACCGAAGCCACAGTGGAACGCGGCATTTTTGAATTCCACCGCACCGTGACTAATTGGGCCCTTTAGGAGAGCTTTTAGGGAAAAAAATAAATGTTCCTATTATGAACGGATAAGTAAGGATTTGTGGTAAAAAAGAGGATTCAAAACATGTGAACAAACCTGAGTGTGAGACTTTTTCATAACACTTTAAAAACGATTTTTTGATGATTGTCGCGTGCGTAATTCTGAAGTGTTTATTTACTTGGGCTATTCAGCTACATTTCAAACTTTTGAGGATACCTAGTTAATTTAATTTGAGACCTATCTCCGTACCCTTTTTCTCAGAAAATAGAAGAATTGCCTTCTAGAAGTCAAAGGATATAGTGAATGATCCTTTCCGTCCGAGATATATTTTAGGTGACGTGACAGATGGCTACACATCGCCGTTACTCATGCACTTCTTTGAATGTCTTCTCAAACGTACACAGGCTTCCTCTCGTAGTTCTCCTTCACTATTAAGCTCGTGGTGTGACTAATCACTGCACTTAAGTAACAGTTACATACTAAAGGTACAGTCGGCATTGGAACATGCAATCTTTTGGTTTGCAAGCAGTACTCGAATAACTCAGCCACCACGGTATAAATTTTTATAATATCACAATAGATTAAGAACAGAATTATCGAGATGTCAAACAAACAGTTTACATAATAAATACATTAAAGCTAACCCCCGATGACGATTGCGATAGCAATCCAGGAGCCATCAACGATTACATAGGAGCACGATAAGTTAGATACCACGTGTCGACAGAGATTATCCTGATTAAACTCAATGTGTGGCCATTAAACATGATTCATGACCCTTGCCGTACAACAATAATGGGTATTTATGAATTTGGAAAACAGGATGTTAACGCAGGTGCTTACAAATGCAACTCAGGGGCGTATTCGTTGATATCTTCACGTGAACATTGTATTTAAACTCTTCTCGTCTGGATGGAAAGTTGCTATTAGAGCTGATGCAGAGCTAAGCGTCGCCTCTCGAACTGGCTTTATACTTTTGCAATAACACTACGCAAAATCAAGGTGCAATGTCTTTTGGTTGCGATATCGCTAGGTTCGCCATCGTTGGGAATTCACCATGGTATCAAGAGTACTCAAAACCGACGAGCATGTATGAAGAGACTGATGAATGTGGACGAAGCGATAGAGGTAGGTATGACTAGAGAGAACTGGCGCTGACTATTATCTATGGCTACCCCGTTAGGGACTCGGCATGATAATATGTACGTATGTATCAAATTCATCTCGGAAAACATGGTGTCCAAAGGAGTTCCTTCCGACAACACAGGCTATGGTTTGAGTTCTCCTTATAGAGCAAAATTGAGTTCTCAAAGAAGGGTGGGAAAAGATTCCTGTAGTCCTGGTGTTGCATCCATCGAACGGACGGTTTGGTTTGAAAGCAAGAACTCTATTGTGGGTACTCCAATACCTACAACTATTGAAGCCCGTTGAAACCGTTGAAAGTGATAACCGCTGAGATCGATCATCTTAAGTTTTCTACTACTTATTTTAGCATTCTCAAGAGCAGTGGACCCGAGTAGTAAGCACTTAATCGGCATCGTCAACGCCGACTCTAAACCGGTATCGACGGCAATCGTTTCAACTTTATTACGCCAGCATTTCTCGGCATTGTTTCAGATAGTGACTTCCGAGAGCCTTATCGTCGCGAGTAAACAAACTGAGAGCTTCTGCGTGTTTAATGATTGCTCATGTTACATAGATATCGAATAAGGATCGTTACATCTTACAACTTGTTAGTAACTTGATATTGCATTGACGATCTTTTCATCAAATTTCGCTTTAATCTTACGGAACCTAACGGAAATTCGATGGTTATTTAGACAAGTATGATCAGTTATTATCAGTTATATCACACGGCAAAAGTGTGTGCAAGAAGAGGCAGAGGAAGGCCACGTTCCAACTATCTGGATCAAACAGATCGGACTCTGAAGGACGGGAACGTTAAGAGTACTCGAAACCGACGAGCATGTATGAAGAGACTGATGAATGTGGACGAAGCGAAAGAGGTATGTAAGTCTAGAGAGAACTGGCGCTCTATACTCTCTGCCTACCCCGTTAGGGACTTGCCGTGATGATATGTATGTATATCTCACGGGGAACGTTAAGAGCACCCAAAACTGGTGAGCATGTATGAAGAAACGAATGTGTGGATGGAGCGAAATAGATCTGTAAGTCTAGAGGCGATTTTCTCCCTCTGTGTAGCACGGGAGGGAAAGGCTTGAAATAAACATAGTACATGCTGTGTCGCAGAAAAATTTGATACATTTAAACACCGTTATCCGTCTTGTTACATACAAAGTTCTACAGTTATCCGTTTTTCTATCCGTACCGTGTTATCCGATGTATATTCGATTATATACATACCTATTGGTACCTTATTTATCGGTTTCATTAAATAAAAACAATCATATTAATCCGTATTGTTAATAACGATGCAATTCAACACAAAAGGCACGCTATGTTTGAATGTAATTTTCGCAAAGCTATTGATGTGCAGAAGAATTTAAACCACCTTTTCTCCACCTAGTTTAGACCACAGCAGTGTCCGATACAAAGCAAGTATCCATTGTACAAGACAATACAGTTAGCGGCATTCCATGTTTTATGTGATTGCCGTCGCTTCCTTACCGAGCTATTGATATGGTTATCCAGTGTTATATGTACAATAAAATTAAATAGCTGCGATTTTAAATAATAAAGTCTGTTGCTATATAATCATTACACCACGAAAGTTACAGTAAACGAAGAAATGGTTAAGAAACCTGCATACTATTTAGCAGGAATTCAAAATTTGAGTCAAATTGAGTAACTGCAACGGAATCACCATCTGTCACTTTGCCACCTAAATATATCTATGGTAGAAAGAGGGCGTTGTTACATCTTTGTTAACCCCTTAAGGATCCTTGTAGTAAAGCGTTAATATATGACATCTCTGCAAATCAAAAGTGTGTGCAAGAAGAGGCAGAGGAAGACCACGTTCCAACTACCTAGATCAAAACAATCGGACACTCAAGGACGGGAACGTCAAGAGTTGTCGAAACCGACGAGCATGTATGAAGAGACTGATGAATGTGGACGAAGCGAAAGACATATAGAAGTCTAGAGAGAACTGGCGCTCTAAACTCTCTGCCTACCCCGTTAGGGACGGCGTGATAATATGTTTATATTTACAATATTATAAAACAGCTTCAATATTTTTTAAACTAGTAAAACTAATAAGTGTACCAAATCACATTGTCTATTAAGTTCCCAAGCACATAATTACTTGCTTATATCTTTCATAACTTAAATACCTTGGCCACTTTAGAAGGGCTTATTGTATCTAAGTTTTAATCGATAGAGTACTCTGAAGGCTACCCAATAAGGTCACATCAGACATGAAAATCAATTTACAACTATTCATTTGTTTTTTATACTTGCTAATCTCAATGTATACCCTCCCAATTAGATAGCTAATGATATTGTGAGTCTCATTACTGTTGATATCAAAGGAATCGTGGCCCGAGTCATGATGATAGGTAATAACGGTGGTTAATTAAAGCCTTTTACTATTGATATGTTGAAAATATCATTTGGTATTTTGTAAATGCTTACAATGATCTTAGATTTTTTTTATATATACTTTCTTGTGATCTTTTTTCATCACTGCTGCGTTAACGGTTATAACTGTTGATTACATACATCGAAATTACTTGGAAGTCTTGGAACTGTGCATGTATGAAGAGACTCATAATTGTGGATCAGAGATTCGTAAGTCTAGATGAAACTGGCGCTCTAACCTTTCGGAAAATGGGTGTGTACTACCTACTCACCTCTGCCTATCCCTTCGGGGACCCTTGTGAGAAAGAGTGAGGATATTATTATTATATTATTGAAGATCCCTCAACTAAATTGAACATAGTACTATTAGTATAGTAATATTAGCATAAATCAAAGTACCTATATACCTACGTATACCTACATATCTACTAGGATCACAATTCGGCCAAAACTTGCATATCTTCTCACGCCCTCTACCGGTTTAGCCGCAGCGAACATAAAAAAACTTAATCAAACTGCAATTGAGCTCCCAAACGTAGCTCACCCATTCCACAATCTTCCTGATCTCGAACACGTGACAAAACACAGTAATGAGCATTGACATTACCCTATTTTACTTCTACTTTATCAGATCCAGTCTCTGTGAATGTTGTTGGTTTTGTTTCGTAAGTTACTTGCCCTCCAACATAATCATAAAGCAAGAAAGATTAAAATCTCACTGTTAATATCTATAAAAGTCTCAATTCTATGAGCCTACTTTCATATCATTACGAGTCTTACGGAATAGCCAGAGAGTAGAGCGCCAGACCTCCCTAAACTTGTTTTTGTTCTCCAAACTCTTCAATAATAACTTGCCGCTGTGTCTTTATTCCCTCAGGAGTTATTAATTTAAATAATAATAATAAAAGAGCCGTGGTGGCCGAGTGGTTCGAGCAGTTGCCTGCGACGCAGAGGTCGCAAGTTCGAATCCCGACTGTACCAATGAGTTTTTCTGAACTTAAGTACAGTGATTAGTCACACCACGAGCTTTACGGTGAAGGAAAACATCGAGAGGAAACCTGCATACGTCTGAGAAGAAATTCAAAGGCGTATGTATAGTCGTGCTTGAGTAACGGCGATGGGCTCGCGATCTGTCACGTTGGCACCTAATATACCTGTGGCGGGAAGTGGGTGTGTGGGTATTACCTATACATCTCTGCCTACCCCTTCGGGGACCTTTGTGAGAAGGCGTGAGGATAATTTAAATAAATAATGAATAAAAAGAGTCAGAGCAAGACCACGTTCCAAAAACCTAGATCAAATCGAACGATCACCCAAGGATGGGAACCTTAAAAGTACTCGCAACGGCGAGCATGGAAGAACTAATGTATGTGGATAAAGCAAATGAGGTCTATATTTTTAGGGAGAACAGGCCCTCTTTTGTTTGCCAACACCGTAAGATATTATGCATAATAATTTCACCAAGGAATTTCATAACGCATAATAATTTGTTCAAGGAATTTCATATAATCCTTTTCTCTAAGTCTACTCACTACTTTAAAGTCTGGGTGTGTGTACTACACACCTCTGCCTTCCCCTTCGGGGACCTTTTGGGTGGGCGTGAGGTCACTGCTTTGCAGGTACTTTAAATTGCATATATGTATAGCCATTACTTTAGCATTGCTCCACGTAGTATCAGATCTTTTCTCTATTACAATTGCTGCCGCTTTCATTGTGTCAGATACATAAAAAAACTTGGTGCCATTATGGTTACGATAACTCCGTGACCAAGTTCCGTCAAAGAAGGCGGCGCTGAGGACATAAATCTTTGTGGTATCAGGAGAAATGCATCTATCATATAATTGGTTGGAAATGCGATAGGAGCACTCGGGCAGTGAGATAAGCGAAATACGTTTTGTTCGTAGGGAATATTGTTATTGGATAGGCTAAAAAATACTTCCAATTCCAAATTCAAATAAGTTAAATAAGATACGTTTTGAAAAAAAAAGTTAATTTTCACTGAGAACGCAGTCAACTACTCACAAGTGAAACTAATTTCCAACGATTTTTTTGTTCAAGTTCGAAGCGATTAGTTTACGAAACGAACAATGAAGTAAGTCGTACAAACCAAATCTGAAATATATATAAAAGCTCATATAACACAGCTATTCGTGTGTCTTTCTAATTAAACGTATTCCTCTCGGTGATTTCCTTCATCGGTAAGCTCGTGGTGTGAATAATAACTTACATTTAGAAAATATCTCATTATTACAGTTGGGATTAGAACTAAAATAAATACTATTTCTATAAATAAGTAAACATAAATTCCTAAACCTTCCAAAGATCAATTTTCGTCAGCATCTTACAAACTAAACGAGCAATGATTAATTCATGATCGAGAATTAAGTAACATGAAAAAGCTCAAACCAGTTCCAAGTTAGTAGATAATATAAATCCCCAACTTACAATAAGAAAGCAGAATCCACAACTAAGTTAAAGTAGTTGTAGTCACAATTTTAAATTAATCCGTCACATCCATCAAAGTTATTTAGTTCGCAAACACAACACGAATATGGAATATTGGTATCACTTCACGTATGCAAACGACACAGGGAAAACAGTTCCACAAAATCGCGCTCTCGTACACTATCGTGTTCCCGAGGAAACACTGACACACGTCCGATAAACGCCAGCGCCGCGCGTTAACTGCCGTTCAACCTAGAGGGGAACAGGGAATAGCAGGGGGAGCGGGGAGGGGACTCTCCAGCCGAGGAGATAACTTTTGATCTTTTTGGTGCCATAGAAGATTTTAATGATGCAGTCACATCTGGAGATTGGACCGAAAAAGTGCACTAAGTGTTAATGCATGTCAAGGGCTAAGAAGAAACAATGTGTTAGAAAAAGCAATTGTATAGTCGCGGGTGACATTTTTAAATATAGAACAGCTAAGTTAAATAAACGGCTACATTGATCGGTTATAGAGCGATGAGGTATATTCGATTTTTAAATTGTTTTTTTTTTTATTCAGCAGAGCTTTACACACGATTATATTGCGTGTTTTGTCCAGTGCTATTACTTTCACATCATCCAAGATCTTGCGGAGAATATTGCGCAAGGAGGTTTTCGTCCCCGCACGCACATGTTGGGTACAAGGGGCGAAGGAGCAGGTACAAAAGACCCCGACCTCGCTTCGAGTTACAACGGACTCATAGATTAATGACGGGAACATTGTGGAGTTAAGAACCCAAAAATTTACAACTGCATTGTGTTCTGGACCCAACAAAAGAGCACAAAAGATAGGATCGGCTTCTGTTATTACCTTATCGCTCATCTGAGCTCGCTGATTTCTCTCACTTTTCAAGTAATACGAGTGCTATTATCGTTGAAGATTTCTTTTATACGACACCTTGATCTTCCCTTTACAGATGTTTAGGAGGCGTACCGTTAACTACCTTACAAATAAGTTTATTGTTACGTACATCTCAAGTCTCGTATTATTACTTGTCCAATAGAAATAAATATTCATTGAACCGAAGCTTCTTTATATAAATCGATAATAATTTAAATTTAAAATAATTGAGGTGTAACTTTAACTACAACTTCGTTGAAAATCAATTAATCATTTGCTCAATCAAAATGTTTACTTTTTTAATCACAATCAAATATAGGTGAACTGATCATGTATATACCTATATAAAAAGAACAAACAAGATTGGAGATAAATCATCGTACACAGTAGTGGTTGAAATAAAGGCGACTTCACACGCAAGTCACGGGTAGTAATGAGTAATGGAGCTCCGTTCATTACTCAGCGAGACGCCTTGGAGCTTACCCGTCATCTGTCGTCGCTCCTCGCTCTCGTCTATAATGGTCCTAATGTTCGTCTGAAGACTTGTTCCATGCAGGTTTGTGTGAAGTGGTTTTGTGGAAGTGTGAAATGGGAAAGGATCTGTTTTTAGCGCATTGACGCTATATGTACAGTTCTTAGACCTCTTAAGAACCGTTGATAAGATGGACAAAAATTACTCGAAGAAGTTTTTATTTTGGAGATTTGATTTTGTTGGCATTCGATGTTTTAAACAAAGTAATGTATTAATAACAAGGCTTAATACACTTAAGAATATGTTTATAATACTACATACAATCTATATCAGATTCAAAATTAGAACTAAAAAAATGAAACCATTGTAAGTTAAATAGAAACTCAAGAAAAAAGTGCACTTTTAACTATCTACGGACGTACGTCCAAATGAGAGATATGCATTTCTTACATTTAACGGTTTTTAGATTCTGCCCTAATAAATATGACTATATCTGATGAAGGTTACTTTTTTGTATAAGCTTTACGGGTGCATGGAATTTTTATCACTATTTACACGTCAAGTAATGTATACTTGTTCAAAATCCAATGCATCATTCTGCTAACGACTTTGGGTGGCAGTTTCGGCATTTCGTAACCACTGGACGTATAATTTTTACAACCAATCGACGCAACTGTTTACCATATGCGTACACCCGGCGCGATTGCGATCTCCCTTACAACACCCACTGAGAGAATTTGAGACTAACTCTTTATCAACTTGGTAAAGTGCCTTAAACAAATTGCCTTATTTTTTATTACCTCTGGAATAATTTGGAGATAACAGTCACGACGTTGATTACTCGTCTTGTAGCCTCACCGCATTTTACTCTGTTTGCCAATTAAGTTATACAGATGGTTTGCAGGGGTCTTACCACTGTTCTGATTACAAAACCGCACCCTGCCTTAAAGAGTTTATTGTTATTCTAAAAACGTTCGAGCTTTGTCCGTCCATCCGTCGTAGACGATACTTTATAAAGAATTTATTTTCAGACTCTGCTGCGTCTAGGTTTTTTATATCAAATTTACATTCATATTTGAAATCGTTCATACGCTCCAACTAGTTTGAGTGAATTCGATACGATAGAAGGATAAAAACGGGAACGTCAAGAAGTACCGGAAACCAGCGAGCATATATTTGAAAAAATTAAATGAAAAGATTCTGATGAACGAGGACGAAGCTAGAGGTATGTAATTCAAGAGAGTATCTCTGACTATCCCGTGAGGACCTCAACGTGATATGTATGTGCGTTCATATTTGAAATCCGTTAGAAGCTTTGAATTGTTTGTATTGTGAGTGGTACGTTATTAAGTGCAGTTAGTAAGTTTTAGTGAGAGGTCACGACTCGAGATAGCGACACGATAATTGATGCATCCGAAATAGAGCTGTAAACATTGAAGCTATCTCGAAAATTGTTGCCTAAACGTGAAATTGTAGCAACATTTGAGATACTAAAGTCCCAGGTCGCACTATATTAAAACCAATATCTGTCAACAGAGTAAAGTACAAGATAGCCAACTTTGGAATTGTAATACAATTTTCAACATTATTATTGCCGATTCTTGCTGCAAATTCTAAAATATATTCGCAAACGACCCGTCAGACATTCACTGTAATAGCATTGCAACTTTGAAATTATATCGGCGGGCAGTGTTGACTCCGTCGTCCGGGAGCGAGTCCATCGCTCATAGCTCAACTTAAACACCGAGGAAATTAATCCGCGTTTACTTCGTTAACTACCTCCACTTTGTTTGTTTTTCAATCGTCGCGGCTCGCTCACTTGAATCTCGAGATCGTATTTCGAGTCCAATGTCAGATGCAAAGGGCGCCTAATATTCTACGTGACTTCTTCGACGATAATAGATCGAAGTCTAAAGATTCCATTAAGCTTTCTTAACTTTTTATCGGCTGTCGTGTCTTGTGCTCCATTGTTAAAGAGAAATCGCTCGTAACCGTTCTGCTTTTCCGCATTTCCATCTTTATTACGAGTTAATATTCTTTCATTGTTAAAAAAATACTTTGTACTAGATATTGCTTTTCTTAGTCTCTCGACACTCTCTCTGAAATTACTACTGAGTCTGATTGCCTATGAGAGAGAAACGGCGCATAGCTATACTATTATTTCTTTTCGAACGTATAAAAGATTTTTCTCGATATTTTCCTTCACCGTAAAGCTCGTGTTGTGTCTACTCACTGACTAATCACTGTTACTTAACTTCAGAAAAGCTCATTGGTAAATTCGAGCTTCGACCTTACAACCTTTGCATTGCAGGTGACTACACGTACGACTCGGCCCCAGGGTTTTAAATTATATGTATACACGTACTATTATACGTATGTATTACATTGTAAATAAATAAATACTTACTCAATCCAGTCAACAGATATCGCACTCCGTTAGAATCGTTTGGAGCTAACAGATAATTATGACTGACAAATAATACACAAATAATTTGCAATGAAATAATATTGCGACTATAAATTAAGATGTAAGCTACCCTATCTTTCAAGAAGGATCAAACTGCACGCGGTTTGAAAATTTAATTAAAATCGGTTAAGTAGTTTAGGAGTCCTTATTTAGTTGCAAGCAAATACACTGAATCTGAACTAAGTAAGAGGTTTCCTGTGGGATAGGAACAGAATAAAAGTGCCACGATCCTGTTTTATTGTGGCTAATAAAACTGGTATCGATACAGACAGAGGTGGAATTATAAAGGTAGAGATGTGAGTTCGTGCGCTACCGTGGAGCGGCGTCACGACGTAATTTGTCTTGTGGCTTGCACAATTTGCATGCTACATTGGACGCTTGATTTTCTTTTATGATTCATTTTATACTGGTTTTAAGCTTTAAGATTCCTTTCTTCCTTCCTTTGCATTTTGTAGGAAATAATGGATTATGCCATCGATTGATTTACGTTAAGAAATATAGTCCCGGCTTGGTAAGACATAACAGAGCCGTGATGGCCGAGTGGTTCGATCAGTTCGATCAGATCGAGCCTGCGACGCAAAGGTCACAAGTTCGAATCCCAACTGTGCCAATGAGTTTTTCTGAACTTAAGTATACTGATTAGACACACCACGAGCTTTACGGTGAAGGAAAACATCGAGAGGAAACCTGCATACGTCTGAGAAGAAATTCAAAGGCGTATGTATAGTCGTGCTGGAGTAACGGCGTTGGACTTGCCATCTGTCACGTTGGCACCTAATATACCTCTGGCGGAAAGTGGGTGTGTGGGTATTACCTATACATCTCTGCCTACCCTTCGTGGACCCTAGTAGGTAGGCGTGAGGATAGTATTATTATTATTTAAGTAGGTATACCTTACGGATATTGTGAAAGGTGCGTTGGCCATGGGTGAGATTTATAGGAAACTTTCAAATGTAAATGTAATGTATTTGGTATTCATCAATAAAAAACAACAAATCGTTTAAGCGTATGATTGAAAAATAAAATATTTAATATGTATAGTTCAAAAATAGCCCAAGTGAAGATATTATCTCATATTTTATCCACCAGTAAGTACTCATAGATTTTTATAACGTTAATTCCTGTTCCGGAATCAGATTTAAAGTAATTAAAACTTGACAAGATAATTATAGCCCAGTTGAATCACTCCGGTAATTATAGCACTTTGATTAATAGTTTCATTATTTTGTTCGATCATTGTATGATTTGGAATGTAATGAATATCATCAGAGCATATGTTCTATGATTTGATATAGTGTTTGGGTTTAACAATATTATGGATGCCGTTGAAATATTTATTCGTATACAATTATCATACAGATATTAATTGTATGTCTTGTACTAAAAAAAGTAGGTTTGTTTGAAAGGCTTGTAGGAAATTATTCTCGATAATTTGGGTTTTTATACAAGTATTTTTTTTATTTCTTGTTTTATATGAAATGTTACCTTGTCTAAAATGTTTTTATTTCCCGTCAATGTTTTTCTTCACCGAAGTTCGTCGTGCAATCGGGATTATACCTTGCTATCTTTATGTTGCAGGCAACTGTTTGAACTACTCGGCTACCACGGCTTACTTATTCACAAGTCTGCCGGTATTCAGTACTCTAGATGTTGGTTTTGAGTGGCTAAAAAAAATCCCCTGCCTTATCCCAGATCTACCCTACCCACCTAATTTTTAAATCACCATTAGGATAACAATATAATGCTCAGTATTATCCTGGACTGTAACAAAATATTAGGCTACAATACAAATATTCGCGTCTCTATTGCGATTCCGTCCATTTGGTTATGTCCAGTGTAATCTAGTTGACCTCCCTATACGTCATTTTCATTCTTCTAACTTATGTATGGTAATGTTGGTCTACCTCTTTCTTAATTTCCTTCTAAGATGTTCTTAAGGGAGTTTTCGTATAAGGTGGGCGTATCATCTTTCCCCTTCTATTCACGTATCTAACCCTATAATCTGTATAAAATGCTGAATGTGCCTGTTATTGGTGCGCATATCAGAAATTGTATTCCTAGCACACACTTTGTAAAGTTTTAATAGTTGTAAACTGTTGGCATATATATACAGACTAGCTGCCCCGCCCAGCTTCGCCCGGGTTAAAAAGTTAACTACACCGCGTAAGGAATACTTCTACCAAACTTCAAGTCAATCAGCCTTATAGTTCCTGAGATTTCGTGATGAGTGTGTTCACAATTTTTTTTTTTTTGTATTGTCTCTCGTAGCGTGAGTTCCGGGAACTTTTGCTACTTAACCGGCCAATGGCGAGACCTAGGCCTCCAGCCAGGCAGGGTGTGTTCACAATTGGGATCTCCTGTATATATATATATATATAGATAAATAAAATTTGAGTGTCTGTTTGTAATATTAAAATAACCGCCTTTTACTAACTACATAATATATACGCGGTACATATACCAAAATATTATTTTTTTAAATTTTTGTCAGTCTGTCTGTTTGTTCCGGACTTCCGGCTAATCTCTGAAACTTTTGACGTTTTTGACGGGACTTTCACTGGCAGCTACAGATAGCTGATATAAAAAGGAGTAACTTAGGCTACTTTTATTTTAGAACCTGAACAATATTTTTTTTAAATTCCACGCGGACGAAGTAGCGGGCACAGCTAGTCTTAAATAAATAAATAAATCTGTCATCTCTATAAAATTCATTCAATATTTCTGCCAGAATCTGGAAACGCGAACAAGACCCGAGGCGAGTGTCCGGCTACCGATGCACGACGCGCCGTTGTGCCTCTAGCCGGCGGGCGCATTTCGTGCAATTTGCATCTACTTACCACGCCCGGTGGTTCTTGCGGTATTGCTCTTTCCAGTAAATGATGTATATCTATGTGATCTGTTTGTTTATTGTAAACAATTAGAGAAAAGCCTCTATCATTTCTAAGCTGAGAAGTTTAATTATAATTTGAATATTTTTTATAATAATAATATAATATCCTCACGCCTTCCCACAAGGGTCCCCGAAGGGGTAGGCAGAGGTGTATAGGTAATACCCACACACCCACTTTCCGCCAGAGGTATATTAGGTGCCAACGTGACAGATGGCGAGTCCATCGCCGTTACTCAAGCACGACTACATACGCCTTTTGAATTTCTTCTCAGACGTATGCAGGTTTCCTCTCGATGTTTTCCTTCACCGTAAAGCTCGTGGTGTGACTAATCACTGTACTTAAGTTCAGAAAAACTCATTGGTACAGTCGGGATTCGAACTTGCGACCTTTGCGTCGCAGGCAACTGCTCGAACCACTCGGCCACCACGGCTTATATTGAATATTTTATATTGAATATTGAATACTTGAATATTTTTTTGGTGTAATAATGTGTGTAGTATAAACATGTTTATCATTATTACTGTAAGATTGGTGCATCCCACTGTTGGGCAAAGGGTCTCCCATGATTTACAGGTTTTATTTCTAATGGTGAATGAATAATATTAAATAGCCATCCTCGTGCGCCTCGTGTTGTGACAAAATACTGAACTTCATTGCCAGCTTTGAAAACTCTTTGAGTCACACCTACATTAAAAGCTGCAATTTTTTCGCGACATTTTCTTGTTGCAGTCGATTATCTGAGCAAATAGTCCATAATTTTTTGATACAATTATTGAAAAGTACAAAGAAATTTCAAATTTAGAGTTTCTGAGTTCAATACAATCGCCTGTTTTTCATTATACTAAGTGCTAAAGCCATTACATTACAATCGATGTATGGGTTATAATCTACAGTTAATTGTATCTCTTGGAGCCGCGCCAGCCCACTACATAATACAAACAAGTATTGCTTCGGAGGCATAATCGTAAAGTGCCCACTGGATAGACAACTGCTGACCTTAGGACCTGTATAAAGAGTGCAACAGGCTGATACAGTCATACTCTGATAGCATTTGTTCCATATTAGGGAAATTTGTATAAAGTGACGGACAAGTGGTTCAAAATCAAAATCAAAATCTTTTTATTTTACATAGGCCCAGATGGGCACTTATAAAACGTCGAAAAATGTGCACGGTTCGGGTCGGTCGTTTCCATGGAGGAGAACCGGCAAGAAACTCCATGGTTACTCTTTTCAAGTTTTCGAGGTTCGAAGCGCAGTCTTAAGCCCGGAGGTCGGTACATTTGATTTTTTTCTAAAGTTAAGTAAAATACTTCGAGCTTTACGGTAAATGAAAGCATCGTGAGAAGACCTGAGTCAAATCAAAATACGTTTCAGAAGAAATTTAGAGGCGTGCTTGTAAAGTCGTGCTCGAGTATAGGCGACGGACTCGCTGTCAAGTTGACACATAAATATACCTATAATAAATATTGTAGTGAAAAGAGTGTTATATACCCCATGCCCACTCCTCCAGTAAACCTTAAGTGGAGCTGTGAATCTATTATTAAATTCACAGCTTTATTTAAATTAATTTAATTAAATTATTTAAATTTTATTTAATTTTTTTAATTAAATTAGTAGAATATGTATAATGATAAGACCAACTTATGAATAATAATAAAAATATATATAACCTCACGCCTTCCCGCAAGGGTAGGCAGGGGTGTATAGGTAATACCCACACACCCACTTTCCGCCAGAGATATATTTTAGGTGCCAGCGTGACAGATCGCGATCAGATACGCCTGGAGGCAGTACGTACGCAGGTTTCATTTCGATATTTTCCTACACCGTAAAGCTTGTGGTGTGGCTTATCACTGTACTTAAGTTCAGAAAAACTCATTGGTACCTACAGTCGGGATTCGAACTTGCGATCTTTGTGTCGCAAGCAACTGTTCGAACCACTCGGCCACCACGGCTTCTACTTATGAATGTACATACATAATGTTCTCATACATCATGTATACGATTTTAAAGAGAAATTATATTTAATTCTTAGACTTGCCTTCTCTGTAAACGCAAACCTAACTCAATCCAATTTTAAATATTACTTTGTTCAAGTTGAAACTGGCTGGAACAGTCATAACAACATAACATTTTTATGATTTGCACGCAATTTCTCATAACAAGAAAGCCAGCAGAATTCCTTATTATTATTTCAAACACGGATGTTCTGTCTCACCTCCGTCCGGTATACTCTATGCCTATACCAATCTCGGAACTGGACTACACGTATAGAAAATGTAATAATTATTATATACATACTGTTCATTTTCTATGCACATGTCAGTTACGAGAAATAACTACAGGGCCTAAAAGTTAATTAAAAGAGAAGAAATTTGAATCAGTCAACCTACATTTACTTATACCTACATTTACTACTAGCACGCCTTTTGGTAAGCCATTATCGATGCTGGAATTTAAGGTTAACAAATAATATTTTTAGACATGGCTGCAGACTCCCCATCTTTCACTATGATACCCGAATATGATCTGAATTCGACACTCGAAAAAGTGTGATATTGAAATATGTACTTAGAATCAATAGAATAGCCGTGGTGGCCGAGCGGTTCAATGAGTTATTCTTAAGTACACCACGAGCCTTACGGTGAAGGAAAAAACCGAGAGGAAACCTGTATGACGTCTGAGAAGCAATTCAAAGGCGTATGTATAGTCGTGCTTGAGTAACGGCGATGGACTCGCCATCTGTCACGTTGGCACAAATAAAATATATCACTGGCGGAAAGTGGGTGTGTAGGTACTATGTATACACCTCTGCCTACCCCTTCGGAGACCCTTGTGGGAAGGCGTGAGGATATATAATTCCCTTCTTCGACATTTATTAATATTTTGATACCGATTACAATGACTCTTGACGCTTCTATAAATTCTAAATGTAGCCGTCACTCTTTCATGTTGTTGTGTTTCACTCGTTTTACTCAAACCAACAAGCGACAAGGCCTTTTCTTAATAAATCATAATACACATTACCAGGAGCTCCCAGCGGATTAGAAGTGATGCTTTATTTG
Organism: Drepana arcuata; assembly: GCA_016069955.1. NCBI lineage: Eukaryota > Metazoa > Arthropoda > Insecta > Lepidoptera > Drepanidae > Drepana > Drepana arcuata. Next base: position 25,017 of record JACCPG010009056.1, read on the forward strand.
ACGGGTCGACGTTCATTTCTCACAATATTGCCGAATAAAATACAAATGTATTTATGAAAGGTTGTGTGTTAAGTTGAAGCCATTATGGCGTAGGCAGAGAGTGTATAGCGTGTTTTCTCTTGGACTTACACGCTTCTTTCGCTTCATACATCATCATACACATACATATATCCAGTCGCATATACATGCAGGTGCCAACATCATGAAATAGCGGGGTCGTTACCGTTACTAAAGGACGACTATACATACGACTCGGAATTCCTATCAAATGTATGCATGAAGCTCCCAGTGGCATCACTGTACCTGATGTCATAAAATCTTTTTAGTTCAAACCTGTTTTTATTTCCATATGCAGGCGACCAAAATGTGTACGTCACGTGAAAAATCACGTGTCCTAGACCTTACAACTTTGGACAAAAGATGTGCTCACTTAAAGTCAACATATCACGCTACCTAACTAAAACATGGGAATATTTTCCGCCCTAACAACTCGGGCAAGTTCACCGAGCCATATCGTGACTGAGCGGCCCATTTTGCAAGGGACAAGCAAGGGATTGCGCCCAGAGGGGACTAGCACAACGTCACGTACTGAATGCTGTTATTTCTCAATTTTTTATCGTTGATATTTTGTTCTTTGAAGCTAACGGTGTAGAAAATTCCTTGTTACATGTCTTTGGTGCTGGCTTCTTGCTATGATAGCTTAAGCGATTCATGTTAACTCGTATACATACATATACAGGGTGTTTGAATAGGATAGTAGCTCAAATATATGATAGGATAGATGAAAGAAGCAAATAAAAATTAAAAATAATTACACAAATATTTTTTTTACATTATTTTGACATATAATCTTCTGTAACGATAAAGCTTTACATGTACAAAGTAACTTGCTGTTTTGTGTCATTAATCGTTTCTGATAAAACCATAAAACCACGTTTCGGAATATTACCTCCTTTAATTATGTCGTCAGTTTGTTATCTATGGATGTATTTGTTTTTTTTTTTTTTACAAAAACCGACAACGTCTGGAATGCAGTTCTTTTTACTGAGACTCTCCCTATATAAAAACAAACACGTTTGTAACTAATAAAAAAACTTAGTATCATGTAATTTTAAAACTTAATAAAATTTAGTGGTTAGTATCTTCAAACATGTTTGCCGATTAAGAGTACGTACACTTAAGATTCCTTAAGTTTTAGATCGATTTGATCTTGGTTGTGCAAGTGGTCCTATTCTGCCTAGAAATAGTTCTAGACACTTTCCCAATGTATATCTATATCGGCAACCTTTCTTCATATATTTTCATACAGCAAAACATCAGTTCAATTGAATATCCAGGAGAATAATTCCAAGTAACTGTTCAATCTAGTCCTTGCATTCAAAGTGGTTCGTAAATATTTACAATTAAAGCTTTCCTACATTCACACACCGATCACCGCCGCCTCATTACTGTATGTAAATGAGCTTCGTGGGTTATGTCTATAATTGCAATATTACATGGAGTCAAGAGGTCTCCTTTGCTTAACATTCTCCATGTAGAATATTAATAAACTTGGCAATAGTCTTGAGACGCTTTAATTAAAATATACTTTATGTATTAATACGAAAAAATGCGCAAGTTTATTATTTTTATTGCTAGCAATTTTATTCTTGCTAGTAAGAAGACTTAAAGACGAGTCTAGTGAAGGTTATCTTATTAGGTATATTTTGTTTTTGATGAAAGAGAGATATTTTATTGAGGATAAAATTTTTATGAAATTGCTGTGTTTTAATTCTGAAAGGTATTCGTTTTAACCAAATATTAAGCCTAGAAGAAATTGTGTCGCATAAATACTATATCCTCACGCCTTCCCACAAGGAGTAGGCATCATTTTATATGTAATACCCGTACACCCACTTTCAGCCAGAGATATATTATAGGTGCCAAAGTAACAGATAGCGAGTCCATCGCCGTTACTCAAGCAAGAATATACATACGCCTTTGAATTTCTTATCAAGTGTATGCAGGTTTCCTTTCGATGTTTTCCTTCACCATAAAGCTCGTGGTGTGTCTAATCACTGTACTTAAGTTCAGAAAAACACATTGGTACTGTCGGGATTCGAGCTCGCGATCTTTGTGTCGCAGGCAACTACTCGAACCACTCGGCAACCACGACATGAATACTAGATGAGACAATATCTATGTGTTATTTTATGTGTCGGAAACTCATTAGGCCTAAGGTTCACTGAGAATTCCTCTAACATGCGGTCTTTAGTGCTTGTGAGTTAAAGCATAACCAGAAACGCTCATAAATTTGAATATTAATTTTAGAAATCAATGTAGCGTACAGTGTATGAAGATGCAATCTCATAAGATGTTATCATTTGTATAGATGTATCGGCACTTGACAACCTCGTTGCTTGATAGCTTCAAAGTTATCACGGTTTTAATCGAGTTTGAACTCGAGGTCAACTCGGTACGTGTTGGTAGGAACGTCTCTATTTGATGTTGTAATGACGTATGCTTTCTCAAGTCCAAATATCAGGTTATTATTACCTGATATATATATTTCTACCACCACTTTCTCGCCATTGACGGGGAATTCATCCCAATACTTTGGAATCAAAAAAGTCTCATAATGCGCGTTCACAAAGGAACTTCTGCAAATATACTAGCTGTTAAATGATCTCGCAGTTTTTTTCTAGAAAGTGTATGTAGTATTGTGTTCTTTAAGGGGTAGAAAAGATTCCCATAGGCTTGGCGATGCGAGAGCGATAGCTTTGGTGTTGCAAGGGTCTATATGCGGTAACCGCTTACCATAAGGCGAGCTGCATGCTTGTTTTACCACTTTAGCGGTATACAGAAAATGTACACTTATTACTGGGAATTGAACCGACGACCTCAAGCTTTGCGAGCGAGAGATGTCAGTATGCCAAAGAATATATACTTAGGTGGAGTTTGGTAACTACGCAGAACGTCAATGTCGCAGTCAAAGCTCAAATACAAAATAGTAATTGAAAACAAAATCATTAAAATGACAAACTTATCAAATTAAACAAACTGACAAAGAGCCGTGGTGGCCGAGTGGTTCGAGTAGTTTGCCTGCAACACAAAGATTACAAGTTCGAATCCCTACCGTACCAATTTTTCTGAACCTAAGCTTTACGGTGAAGGAAAAGTGCGAGAGAAAACAAACCTATTCGTTTGAGAAGAAATTCAAAGACGTATGTATAGTCGTATACGTAAATATGTATGTACGTAGGTACGATGTACCGGCGATGGATTCGCCATATGTCACGTTAGCACCTAATACATATATATCTCCGGGGGAAAGCGGAAAGTGTGTGACTGGGTCCTCCACACTTCTGCCTACCCTTTCAGAGATTCATTAGGGAAAACGTAAACTCACAATAATGAATAAAACATCGAAAACAATCTCAAAAAAAGTTTGTGTCTGTGAACAAGTGTGGCTCTATGGTAGGTTTTATTGCATATCTGTGTGTTTGGGACAAAAGGTCGATTTATTCACATGTAGCCAGAGGCTATGGTTTTACATTTTATAGTTTTCGTAAGTGTCGTCGTTCAACAACGTTGTAAGTGATATGTAATATTGGCTATGCAATGCGTAAATTATTCTAGTGTTATAGGAAGAAGGTGCCGCTTTAATGGCTTTTTTCTGATTTTTTAAATATAGGTACAAAGTTTCATCCAATTCCGTAGAGCCGTTCTGGCTCTTATTGGCTTTCATAAATTCTCAGACACTCTCATATATCTTTATGTCTATAATTCTTCTGGCATGTGTATGCGTCTGAATTCCGCCTAAACGGCCTGACCGATTTCGATGAAATTATTTGTGTGGAATCACAATTCATTTCATTTCAATTCGAGAATTAATTGTTTACAGTTTCATTATTTGCAATTTATAGCTTTACAAACCTTTGGTACGAATAGCACCTACACTATATATTCGGCGAAAAGTGAATGTGTGAGCACTATACATCTCTGCCTACCCCTTCTGGGACTCATGAGGAAGGCGTGAAGATAATACAAAGTATGAAGAGACCAATGAATGAGGATAAAACGTAAGGGGTCTGTAAGTAAAGAGAACTGGCGCTAAACTGGCGCGCTCTTTATGCTCACACTGTGAGGACTCAGCATGATGATGAGTGTATTCATCTCAAATAATAATTGAATGTAGGTCAACAGAGTCCCAAATTCAAATAAAACAGCTTGAACATTTACTTAGGAATCGTTAAACAGCGGTTAAATTTAAATTAGGTGAAGCTGATTAAGATAATGTGGGCATTTACATAATAGTGTACAATTGATTACTAGGTGGGAGTTTACAACAGAATAAATATATATGCAAGAACGTTTCAAATTGACAGCTATTACAGTTAAAACAATAAGAGGAACATTTATTTGTTTGTTTTTCTAAATAATAATATAATAAATCTAGTTCTTTATATTTGTTTATATTATATAGGTATATTTCAGATATACAAAGCAAAAGTGTGTGCAAGAAGAGGCAGAGGAAGGCCAACTACCTGGATCAAATAGATCGGACTCTGAAGGACGGGAACGTTAAGAGTACTCGAAACCGACGAGCATGTACGAAGAGACTGATGAATGTGGACGAAGCGAAAGAGGTATGTAAGTCTAGAGAGAACTGGCGCTCTATACTCTCTGCCTACCCCGTTAGGGACTTGGCGTGATGATATGTATGTATGTATATATATATTTCAAATAAATAATTTTTATTAGTAATAAAATGTATTAATAGGAGGGAATAACAGAATAAAGATGAGAATAATTAAGTGTGCTTACCCAACTACTTTTCTGATTCAGTCAAAACTTAAATCAGTTATTTTCTAAAATTAATTCCTGAACCATGATCGTTTTTCAAAGATAGAACCAAGATAACCTTTCTACATAAAAAAATTACACGGCTGGTATAAAATACATACATACATACATATCATCACGCCAAGTCCCTAACGGGGTAGGCAGAGGGTATGAAATAAGAAAAAAATATAATATCCGGATGTGGACCTGAATATTGTGAAGAAATTTAATTGAAGCTCACGTAAATATTAACTCATATCTTCATGCCTTCCCACAAGGGTCCCCGAAGGGGTAGGCAGAGGTGTATAGGTAATACCCACACATCCACTTTCCGCCAGAGGTATATTAGGTGCCAACGTGACAGATGGCGAGTCCATCGCCGTTACTCAAGCACGACTATACATACGCCTTTTGAATTTCTTCTCAGACGTAATAAGGGAGGGAGGGCACAACGGTTAATTCCCGTTCAAATTCGGAGCAGCCCGACTGGTACCATTACCTCCGCCTTACAGAAGATCACAGCTAAATGGCATTACCCTCGGGTGTGTCGTGTTCCTGTGGTGAGTAAGGTCGCCAGGCTCCAAGAGGAAGCGGTGTGTCGGCAGCACAGGACCAGTGGTTCAATTCCGCCGTGGTGGTGACCAGGCGCGGCATGTCGGTGCGGTTGTTAGGGAGACCCGGTGAAACGGCTGTCCGCTGGCCGCCCGCATATAGTGGGGGTCCCGAACCCAGGGATCACATAATCTCCGCCCTGGGAGGCTGACCCGCACATGTGTGTAAAGTCCTTGGTGTAGTGGTCGTGCCGGAGGAGGAGACCGGAGTGGACCCGGCCGCTGCATCGGGGGGGGATCGGGGGCCCTTCCGACTTCCGCTCCGGCAATCCGCACTACCTGTACATCACTGTGGCGGATTGAGACTGCGCTTTGTCCTCGTTGTTGCCGACACAACGATTCCTCTTTTCCTTTTCAGCACCCTTAAAAATAAATAATGGCCAAATACAAAAATAGTAGATTTTTCTCAGCGGCCTCCCCATCCACATTAAAAATGGACTTTTGCAACATCAGGGGACTTCATTCTAACCTAAACGCAGTCCACCAACACCTTGAGACGACGCAGCCGACTCTGCTATTTCTGACGGAGACGCAGATATCCTGCCCCGATGATACATCGTACCTGAACTACCCCGGGTACAAGATGGAACACAATTTTGTGCGCCGCGCCGGGGTATGTATGTACTTCCGGGAGGATATTTGCTGTCGACGTCTCCACGGCCTTGAAGACAGAGACCTGTCAATTTTGTGGGTGCGCGTAGACTATGGTGGCAACACCCGAATCTACGCGTGCCTTTACAGGTCCCATAGCGGTGACACAGACACAGTTCGCCTATTTGAGCACCTGCAATCGACAACGGACAAAGTACTTGAGCAGTACCCCTCCGCGGAGTTGGTCGTTTTAGGAGATTTTAACGCTCACCATGTTGATTGGCTTGGTTCTCGGTCCACTGACTGCGCGGGGAGGGCTGCTTACGAGCTTGCCCTGGCTTATGGCTTCTCGCAGCTGGTACAGGAACCAACCAGAATACCTGATATCGAGGGCCATACAAGCTCCTTACTGGACCTTCTGCTGACCACGCGACCGGACAGCTATTCCATCTCGGTGGGTGCGCCGCTTGGCACATCCGACCACTGTCTGGTCCGGACGCAAGTGCCGTGCGCAAAGGCCGAAGTGCCCCGACCTCCGGGGCGGCGGCGCATGTGGCACTACAAGGCAGCAGACTGGGATGGATTGCGTGAGTTTTACGCATCGTACCCGTGGAGGCAGATCTGCTTCGCATCAGAAGATCCAGACCCCTGTGCAGCAGCCGTCGCTGAGACGATACTGGCGGGAATGGAATGCTACATTCCAAACTCGCTAGTAGCAACAGGGGTAAAGAAACAGCCGTGGTTTAATAAGCCCTGCAAGGAAGCTAAATTATCCAAGCAAGCCATGTATGAGGCGTGGACTACGGCTCGATCCGATCTGGACCCCAACATATCTGATGCAAAGCGGAAACTTAATGCTGCCTCGAGGCACTGTAAGCGAGCGATTGCCAGGGCGAAATTCGATTTCGTCAGCAGAATTGGTAAGAGACTCGCTAGCTACCCTTCTGGCAGCCGTGCTTTTTGGGCCCTTGCCAAGGCTGCTGAGGGAAACTTTTGCCAGTCGTCCCTACCACCACTCCGTAAGCCGGATGGTAACTTGGCCCACAGTGCCAAAGAGAAAGCGGATCTATTGGGCTCTCTCTTTGCCTCGAACTCGACTATGGATGACGGAGGCGCCACACCGCCAACTATCTTGCGGTGTGAGAACTCTATGCCGGAGATAAGCATAACCCAACGGGAGGTCCGGCGGGAGATGCTGTCTCTGGACGTCCATAAGTCGAGCGGGCCAGACGGTATTCCGGCAGTGGTGCTTAAGCGGTGTGCTCCTGAATTGTGTCCTGTTTTGACGCGCCTATTCGCGCTTTCCTACTCCACCCAAAAAGTCCCAACTTCGTGGAAGACCGCCCACGTGCACCCAGTGCCCAAAAAGGGCGATAGATCAGACCCATCAAATTACAGGCCGATCGCCATCACCTCCCTCCTCTCTAAAATTATGGAGCGAGTGATTAACACGCAACTCCTGCGATATCTAGAGGGTCACGGTTTGTTGAGTGACCAACAGTATGGCTTCCGCCACAGTCGCTCAACGGGTGACCTTCTAGTATATCTCACGCACCGTTGGTCACTCGCCATTGAGAGTCAAGGTGAGGCATTAGCTGTTAGCTTGGATGTGGCGAAAGCGTTCGATCGGGTCTGGCATCGCGGTCTTCTATCGAAGCTTCCATCCTACGGACTGCCAGAGGGATTATGCAAATGGGTCGCCAGCTTTCTGTCCAGCAGATGCATAAGAGCCGTCGTTGACGGTAGCTGCTCCGAAAGCATGGACATTAATGCTGGAGTCCCGCAAGGCTCTGTGTTGTCCCCGACTCTGTTTCTTCTGCATATTAATGACATGCTTTCTATTGAAGGCATTCATTGCTATGCAGACGACAGCACTGGGGACACTTACTACACGGGCCGTGCTAATCTCCCTCGTTCCACTGTGGAGGAAAGTCGCGAACGACTTGTGTCTGAAATCGAGAGTACACTTCGCAGTGTCTCCGATTGGGGTCGACTAAACCTAGTCCACTTCAACCCCACTAAGACACAAGTGTGTGCGTTCACTGCTAAAAAAACTCCATTCGCTGTGGCTCCACAATTCCAGAACACTCCCCTGAACATCTCGGAGAGCATTAGGATCCTTGGGGTCGATATTTCTAGCGACGTTCGGTTCCGTGGTCATTTAGAGGACAAGGCTAAGCTGGCGTCGAGGAAGCTCGGTGTGCTCAACAGAGCTAAGCAGTACTTCACATCTTCACAAAGGCTGCAACTTTATAAGTCGCAAGTTCGGCCACATATGGAGTACTGCTGCCACCTGTGGGCTGGAGCCCCTGGATACCAACTAGGGCCTTTTGACGCGGTTCAGAAACGCGCCGCTAGAATTGTCGATGATCCTTTGCTCACAAGCGGCTTGGAATCACTAAGTCTGAGGAGAGACTTTGCCTCCCTGTGTGTGTTCTACCGCTTGTATAACGGGGAGTGTTCAGCAGAATTGTTCGACATGATGCCCACTTCCACCTTCTACCATCGCACCTCTCGCCATCGACGGGGAATTCATCCCCATACCTTGGAACCACAAAGGTCTCGCACTGTGCGCTTCCAAAGGAGTTTTCTTCCGCGAACGCTCAGGCTGTGGAATGAGCTCCCCGTTGGGATTTTCCCTGGAGAGTACAGCATGGAGTTCTTCAAGAAGGGTGTGAAAAGATTCCTGCAGGGTCGGCAACGCGCGAGTGATACCCCTGGTATTGCAAGCGTCCATAGGCGGCGGTAACCGCTTACCATCAGGCGGACCGCATGCTTGTTTGCCACCCAAGTGGTATAAAAAAAAAAAAAAAAAAAAAGACGTATGCAGGTTTCCTCTCGATGTTTTCCTTCACCGTAAAGCTCGTGGTGTGACTAATCACTGTACTTAAGTTCAGAAAAACTCATTGGTACAGGCGGGATTCGAACTCGGATTCGAACTTGAAAATATTAACAAAATAATAATAATACTGGTGAGTGTTCGAGTGAATTTTGCTGCAATAATGAAACATCGTACTCACTCCTGTAAAATATTAGTTAAAGAGGATGTTACAACTATTATAAATTAGAGAGATTATCTCGACAATGAAGCACCCAGCCCCTCATTATTTCACCTAAGACAGCGCTGATAGCTCCGAACATTATCTAAATGAAGATACAATAAACTTTGGAACGGTTTTAAAACCAAAATGCGGTCGAAAAACTTTGTTACGTACAAAAAACAATACCCAAGTTTCTCATAGATGTGCCATAAGGTTCAATCAATCAATGTCCCTAAAAATAAAAAAGGTAGACCCTAACGCGACCCACGTAAACTTTAGGATTGGAAAAAAACAGGCTTGTATATTTTTTGTTACCCGTGGTGAATTGTTTTGGAACGACCAATAACGATTCATTGGATATACAAATCTATTTCGGTTTATAGTTCAATTGTCAATATTATTTAAAAATGTAAATAAATCATATTTAGTTCTCGAAACCGGTGAACATGAATAAAGAGACTGATGAATGTAGATGAAGCAAAAATCTGTATGACGAGAGAACTGGCTCTGCTATCTCTTCCTACTGGTACTGATGACAATGGTAGTCACACGCCCAAAAATATAAAGAATATTACTATCTCGTGCATTTAAGCCCGGAAATAACACGACACAATTTCTTTGCTATCCATCTCGCAGTAATTTCTCACCCCATATTCATTCCATCGCCCATGTAAATGTGACGGCTCAAGACATCTCCACATAAAAATTATGATTACCTTCCACGGAGACATACCCATATATCTGGCACTTAGCAACCCCTCCTTCTGATCCCCGGAATGAATGAATATTTATAGCGTTCGGGGTTTCTATCGTTTTTATACCTGCATCAGGCTTGGAATTTGACGAGAGATCTCCGTCAAAAAAGCTAGCTATACAGTCTGCTTTCATTAAAGGTATAAATTAGGATTCGCGTACGAGCGCTGTTTCACCAAATATGGAGACATAAAGAGAACCGAATGTGTTTTGCGAATTATACTTTCAAATGCGAAATTCACTTACAGTCCCAGGGTTTTGGATGAAGCATCATTAGCTTTTACTGCTTGATTGTATTTTGAAATCGCATTTGTTAATATATCTTCTTAATTTGTGCACGATAATTCTCACCATGTGTCACGCTAGCAACCGAATCGGTCTTCAGCGAAAAGAGAGTGTTATTACACTTCTTAGGATGATCAATACTAATATTAATGTGATGAGATTGCAGTTAGTAGCCGTGGTGGCCGGGTGATTCGAGTAGTTGCCAGGAACACAAAGATTGCAAGTTCGAATCCCGACTATACCAATGACTTATTCTGAACTTAAAATTTACGCTTAAGGTTTACTTTTACGGTGAAGGAAAAACATGGAGTGGAAACCGGCAAACGTTTGAGAAGAAATTTTTCGGCATGTATAGTCGTGCTTGAGTAACGGCGATGGAGTCGCCATCTGTCACGTCGGCACCTAAAATATATCTACCTACATAAATAAACCTAAATATATCTATCTAGTTTCTGCCTACACTTTTGGGGACCCTTGAGGGAAGGCGTGAGGATATAATTTATTTATTCCTTTCATTCCTTCATTCCTTCCTTCCTTCCATTTATTTATTCCTTTCATTCCTTCATTCTTTCATTCCTTTCAGAGCCGTGGTGGCCGAGTGGTTCGAGCAGTTGCCTGCGACGCAAAGGTCGCAAGTTCGAATCCCGACTGTACCAATGAGTTTTTCTGAACTTAAGTACAGTGATTAGTCCACACCACGAGCTGAACGGTGAAGGAAAACATCGAGAGGAAACCTGCATACGTCTGAGAAGAAATTCAAAGGCGTATGTATAGTCGTGCTTGAGTAACGGCAATGGACTCGCCATCTGTCACGTTGGCACCTAATATACCTCTGGCGGAAAGTGGGTGTGTGGGTATTACCTATACACCTCTGCCTACCCCTTCGGGGACACTTGTGGGAAGGCGTGAGGATATATTATATATATTATATATTCCTTTCATTTCATAGAAAATGTTTTGATGATAACTAACTACTAATGTCGCGATCGTCTTATTGTCCGGCGATTTTCAACCCAAACATCAGATTCAAATTATCATTGCTTAAAGGCACGTGTTTGCTTTCTAATCTAAGTTTACTTTAATAGATTTCCATGACAGTTTATAGTGTTGTGTTAAGTAGGTAACATAATGATGACAATATACATCAACTTTTACACAAGAGTTTAACAGAATCGCTTGTATTTACATCCAAAGCATATTTAGTGGCTTCGAAGTTAATAGATGCGCCGCTGAGCGTGGAATGATTGGGATAAGTGTAGAAAGTTAATGACGGAATCAATTACCTCGAACATTATACAAGGAATATAATTAATTTTAACTGTTTTAAGAGGTGCTGCTATTGGAATTTAGCTAAGATTGACCAATAAATGCTTTACACTTCAAGAGTACGATTAGAAATTCAATTTAGATTTAATTATTGCTGTTATTAACGATTTATTTATTAGGTATTCACAAGTTCTAAACCTATTGGTATTTTTATGAATACCTTTTAACTGCAATAAAAATAACTGAGCTAATTTCTATTATATAAGATGTAATAGTTGATTAGCTTATTTGGCTCGACAGCGTTCGAGTAATTAAAACACAGTTTTGGGACCTTTACTTTATTTATTTGTAGTTTATCTCTATTATTATATAGTTTACATTTAAATTGTTATTTTTGATCGAGTGGTTTGAGACCAAAACTTAAGTACAGTGATTAGTCACACCACGAGCTTTACGGTGAAGGCAAACATCGATAGGAAACTATCTCATATAGATATAATATAGAAGAAATTCAAAGACGTATGTATTCAAAGTCGTGCTTGAGTAACGGCGATGTACTCGCTAACTTTCACGTTAGCACCAAAATATATCTCTGGCGGAATGTGGGTGTGTGGGTGCTACCTATGCACCTCTGCCTACCCCTTCGGGGACCCATGCGGGAAGGCGAGAGGATATTTAAAACACAATCAAGTTATTATTGTAAGGGCACATGGTACACTTTGACGCGCCATTTATGATCCAAAGGCATACTTTATCTGTTCATCAGTTCGGGGCGCCGGCGCATTTCTTGTTCCCTTTCGTTCTATCTCACTATGATCGTCATTGTTTCCCTTCAGTGATAACATCTTTATTATTAAAGCGAGCTTAAGAAATACTTTAAATAAGTCCTTCTTGCACGTGATTTCGATTGGGTACTAAAAAGTTTAACAAACAGGGTTGATTGTATTATTCACGAGATGTGTTTGGATTTAAAATTATTCATCTCTGGACAGTAATAGTTCTTATTTTTGTCGAATATAATGATGATTTTGATTACAATTATTAAATTAGCCAATGATTATAAATTTAAGAACGTCTTGTTCTTGTCAAGTGAACTCTGAAGCAGCGTGCATGTATGAAGATACTAATAAACTAATGTGGACGAAGCGAGGGAGGTATGTAAGTCTAGAGAACTGGCTCTTTCTCTGCTTACCCTGTGAGTGACTTGACGTGATGTGACTCTATGTATGATTCTATAATTCTACATGATACATTTTAAATTTGACACCACAAAAATCGGGCATCAAATGCGTGTGTCATTATGACAAAATTTATTACTTAAAACTTATTTACTACAAAATTATTTATTATTACGTATAGGAAACAATAACTACCACTTCACAAACGTATGCTCTCTGTCGAAGCTCTAACGTTACATTATATAACTGTAGTATGAATGAATGACGCTTATTTAAGACAAACATTTCTTTATCGAACTAAAACACATAATTAAAATCAACAAGAAGACCACAACGGAACTTGAATGATAACAAATATTGTGAAAATAAACGTTCCCACAGAAACGCTTTTATGAGATCCTGTCCTCGCCGAGCCCTAATTAAACATGCGCTTATGAACTTACCTGACATGGGTTTATGACGTACTTATTTCCGCTTCAATGACAGTTGTTAAACAATTAATTGTTCTCAAGTAGCAAGATTTGCTTCATCTGTCTGCCTTAGGTTTGAAGATCAACATACCAGAATAGTTCCACTGTTACAAGCTAACATTTTAGATTGTACATTCCGTTCCTGGGTGATAAAATACCAGAGACCTGAGTCGGTTTGGCTACTGCCATAGCATACCGCAGTACCAGTACATCGCTATGGCGGTTAAACATTGTGTTTTGTCTTCGCTAGAGTCGACACAACGATTCCTCTACTTTTTATGATCTCTTTCACGGCATCAATTATAAAGTTACATTACCGACACAAGATGTCGCTAACCGGTTTGTAAATCGCGCTATTGTCACGTTCTGCGCATAGGCTGTATGTAATGATTAATTTATTCACACAATATTTGCGTAATTTGCAAAGCAGGGCGAACATTGATAAGAGACGTCAGAGGGAGACGCGAGTGATTAGTCCATTGAAAAGTTACATTTGGGGTTGCGTTTCTTAGAGGACGCAATTTTATTTTTTTGATGTGTAGGGGGGGTAACTGTAAAGCTAAAATCAAGTTTGTGGGGTCGCCACCCTTGTCCCACGGCCGCCATCTTGAAAATAGGGGTTGAAACGGTTTTTACGATATATCTCTTAAACTATTTATCTGATAAAAAAAATTTGTTAACGTTTTTTGTTGCTAATTAAATTCTCTATAACTTTGGTCCAGTAATTTTTGTCGTAAAACTATAAATAAAAAAGTTATAAGTGAAAATGTTCAGAAATTCGAGAAAAAAATTTATATTTTTCGATATAACTTTTTTTTTTATCATTTTACGAAAAAACAATATCAGACCATTTTTGTAGATCGTTTTTTAAGGAACAACTTTTATAAGCAACATTTTTTCATTAAGTCAATAGCTAAGGTTTTACAGCGCTCCGAAGTGAGTACTATTTTTCAGTACTCTTACCTATACATCTCTTAACTATACAGCTCTAAACCTCCAGCACCCCCTGAGCTTCTTAAATTGATCTTTTGTAAATGCAAAGGAAACTGTGGAGCGATGTGTGGATGTCGAAAAGCAGGGCTAAAATGTTCCGCAGTGTGCTTCCATTGTTCTGGAGAGACTTGCAGTAACGTAATGGAACTCTCAGAATTAACAAACGAAAATGACTTCGATGATGAACCGCCGACATTGACACACCTTCCTTCTCCAGTTCTCCCACTGATATTTGATTCAGAAAACCGATTCGATGCTGAGCTGCAGCCTGGTCCATCGAAAAGACCGAGGACGGAGTAGTTCAAATTTATAAAATCACCGTGGATTAGGCCTATTGGGGATACCACGTAAAAAAAAAACGCGCCTCCAGACTCTACCTCGTGGGTGGTGAGGAAAAGAGTCAATAATTAATTATTAATAACATTGCAAAATTACTAATTAAAAGAATTATAATAACAAAATAAAAAAAATAAATAAATAACTGATGACAAATTATTAGTACCCATGTATAAAATATGTATAGTTAAGAGTACTGAAAAATAGTACTCACTTCGGAGCGCTGTAAAACCTTAGCTATTGACTTAATGAAAAAATGTTGCTTATAAAAGTTGTTCCTTAAAAAACGATCTACAAAAATGGTCTGATATTGTTTTTTCGTAAAATGATAAAAAAAAAAGTTATATCGAAAAATATAAATTGGATTAGGCCTATTGGGGATACCACGTAAAAAAAAAACGCGCCTCCAGACTCTACCTCGTGGGTGGTGAGGAAAAGAGTCAATAATTAATTATTAATAACATTGCAAAATTACTAATTAAAAGAATTATAATAACCAAATAAAAAAAATAAATAAATAACTGATGACACATTATTAGTACCCATGTATAAAATATGTATAGTTAAGAGTACTGAAAAATAGTACTCACTTCGGAGCGCTGTAAAACCTTAGCTACTGACTTAATGAAAAAATGTTGCTTATAAAAGTTGTTCCTTAAAAAACGATCTACAAAAATGGTCTGATATTGTTTTTTCGTAAAATGATAAAAAAAAAAGTTATATCGAAAAATATAAATTTTTCTCTCGAATTTCTGAACATTTTCACTTATAACTTTTTTATTTATAGTTTTACGACAAAAAATTACTGGACCAAAGTTATAGAGAATTTAATTAGCAACAAAAAACGTTAACAAATTTTTTTTATCAGATAAATAGCTTAAGAGATATATCGTAAAAACCGTTTCAACCCCTATTTTCAAGATGGCGGCCGTGGGACAAGGGTGGCGACCCCACAAACTTGATTTTAGCTTTACAGTTACCCCCCCTACACATCAAAAAAATAAAATTGCGTCCTCTAAGAAACGCAAGGTGAGGCCTAAAAAATGTAACATTTCAATGGACTAGATAGTCACTGTGTTGTAGGCTTCCACTGGCGGCAGGTAGTGGTAGCCGCTTACCATCAGACTGCATACCTACCTACTTATTTGTCACATTACAATAGTGTAAAAAGAAACACGTATCTAATCTAATCCGATTTAAACATATAAATAGATAGTGATATACACGAAAACGCGCCCCACTAATTTCTAGTCGAGGGGGTCGTAGGATGCTTGGAGTATGACCAAGTATTAATTGTAGTGAGCGTGTGCACTCATAGATAATCAGTGTGTACCGACCATACTCAACCAGCGAAAGCAACCTTGCACACTTACACTATAAACTATAGGAAGGAATAGTGGGGCGCGTCTTTGTGGATGGCATTGACTTACGTAATCATCCTTCAACAAAAGTTCACTCAATTAGCTTGATAGTTCAATTTCAGTAGCTGAGTCACGACCCTTCAAAGGGTGAATAAAACAGACACGGTTAATGAGGTAGGTGATAATATCTATTTTTACTGTGTAGCTTGGGTGGTCGAACTCTGGAGATATCAGATGTTGGAAGAATGTATCCGTTAGGATTTATTACTTGCGGGGTTCAAAGACTCGAGTAATTTTAATGTGCATTGTACAATAACACACTTTATTGATGTTAAGCTATATTCAACTTATTATTTAACTTACGGGATGTT
>JACCPG010009058.1:0-19126 GCA_016069955.1 Drepana arcuata
GTACTACACACCTCTGCCTACCTCTTCGGGTACCCTTGTGCGAACAAGTGATGCTATGTACAAATACGTCGACTAACAAATTGTTTTTGAGTAAAGGGAAGTCGAAACTTCATTAATTATTGCAAAATGAAAGGACATTTAAGATTCATATTTGAAATACGAAACAGCTTTACGTTCGGAAATATTCACATTAAAGTTGCGAACTTTCGAAATCTGTATTTCGTAAATTGTATCAAACCAACCCTTGATACAATAAAGTGACGCTGAAAATCGCTGGAATGGAAAGCCTTAATTTAATTTCGGATCGACGTTTTCATCCACTTAATATCCGTCACGTATTTTCACAAGGTTGCCGAAGTGGTAGGCGGAGTAGTAGTGTAGTAGTAGAGTGTATAACGATACCCTCGATTCGCTGGAGATAAATTTTAGGAGCCAACCTGACAGATGACGAGACCGTCGCCGATTCTCAAGCACGACTGACTATACGTCTAAGGAATTTCTTCTCAAACGTATGCAGGTTTCCTCTCGATATTTTCATTCACCATAACGCTTGTGCTTTAAGAAATAACTGTACTTAAGTTCAATAAAACTTATTGGTACAGTCAGTATTCGAGCTCGCAATCTTTGTACTGCAGGTGACTACTCGAACCACTCCGCCACCACGGCTTAATGTTTATAGAATTGGAATACTCCCTACGGGGTAGGCAGAGATAGTAGAGCTAGTTCTCTCTAGACTTATGTACATACCTCTTTCGCTTCGTCCACATTCCTCAGTCTATTCCCAAAAGCTCGCTGGTTTTGAGTACTTTGAAGTTCCCGTCCTTGAGCGTCCGATCGATTTGACCTAGGTAGTTGGGACGTGGTCTTTCTCTGCCTCTTATTCCAAACACTTTCGCATCGTATATCTGTTGTCGTCCTTAATAAATGTAAAAGATAAGACTCGATTGTGACTCGGAAGAGGAAATGGCCTGTTTTATGGGAAGCTTGTCGTAGAAATAAGTATATTTTTATATCGAGGGTGGCGGCATATTTATGGCTTCGATTCAATTTTATTGTTGACTCGTTTTTTCCATTTCATATACCACTGAGATGACAAACAAGGCTCTAATAC
Source organism: Drepana arcuata (assembly GCA_016069955.1). Taxonomy (NCBI): domain Eukaryota; kingdom Metazoa; phylum Arthropoda; class Insecta; order Lepidoptera; family Drepanidae; genus Drepana; species Drepana arcuata. Next base: position 1,112 of record JACCPG010009058.1, read on the forward strand.
ACCCGATGGTAAGTGAGGTGTATGGTAGTGTCTTCCCAAATGGGCCCCTGAAGGGGTAGGCAGGGGTGTACTCACACCCACTTTCGGCCTGAGATATATTTTACGTGATAACTTGACAGATTTACGGGACATTGAATTGCTTCTCAGACGTATGCAGGTTTCCTCTCGATGTTTTCCTTCACCGTAAAACTCGTGGTGTGTAATCACTGTACTTAAGTTCAGAAAAACTCATTGGTACATGCGGGATTCGAACTTGCAATCTAAGTGTTGCAGGCCGACTTTGCAATAACTCGATAGTTCGTATAGTCTCAATAAAAGCTAGACGAACTTTTGTTTGCGAAAATTGTACAGTATTCGTTCCTATGTCGAAACAAATAGTGAGGCAGCGTTGTTTTTCAGTATCGGCGAACAATAAAATTGAAGCTTGGCTTCTGTATGTCACAGATGCTATTATTCAAGCTTTTATTGGATAAGTTTTTGAACGAAAGCAAATTGTACCTACAAGTTAGCGCCAGGCAAAAACACATCGATACTCAATACTTATCTTTGTTTGATTTATTGGGTCTAATCGAATAACGATTCTTTGGATCTCAAGAACTATTTACATCATATCAAATCATCTCATCTCGCAGAGTTCCTAACGTCCTTACAAAAGTAAATATAAGTGTATATGTTTATATGAGAAGGGCCGAAGACAGAGTATGGTGGCGCGCCATGGAAGAGGCCTATGTCCAGCAGTGGACTGCTGTAGGCTGATGATGGTGATGATGATGATGATGATGATGATATTTACTTTAGTAAGTCACACCACGAGTTTTACGGTGAAGGAAGACATCGAGACCTGAAATATTAGAAAAAATTTATTTTAAGGTCGTGCTCGAGTAGCGATGGACTCGCCATCTGTCGATTTGACACCTAAGTATATTTCAGGTGAAAATTTTGTGCTGTGTTACATCTCTGCCGACCCCTTCGTGGACCCTTGTTAGAAGGCGTAAATTAACGAGTTGGTCATTTACACATTTATTAAAGAATATTATAGATACGAACACTTTACCAACTCCGTAAAACTTCTTTAAGCAAAACAACTTTTAAGAAAGAAATCCGCATAAAAGAACCTACTTAATACAAAAACGGTTGTTGTAAAAAGCTTATCCCTCGAACAATATAATTATGAGAGTACAGTTCTCAACGTTTTTCAATTCGCAATTCTCTTTCGTGAAATTTGTATCGTTGCGAATGGGGGAAGTTGCCGCTTGGTACCGAATTCCGTCGGTCGAGTGTACAAACTTTTGCAATAAAAGTATGGGGGGCAAGTGCCAGTGTGGGCGTTTTACTGACATTTTGATTGCAACATAGTTTAAATAAAAGAAATACGTACTTTTCATAATTATCTTATCCTCACGCCTTCCCACAAGGGTCCCCGAAGGGGTAGGCAGAGGTGTATAGGTAATACCCACGAACCCACTTTCCGCCAAAGGTATATTAGATGCCAACGTGACAGATGGCGAGTCCATCGCCGTTACTCAAGCACAACTATACATATGACTTTGAATTTCTTCTCAGACGTATGCAGGCTTCCTCTCGATGTTTTCCTTCTCCTGTGGTGGCCGAGTGGTTCGAGTAATTGCCTGCAACACAAGGATTGCAAGTTGGAATAGCGACTGTACCAATAAGTTTTCTGAATTTAAGTACAGTGATTAATGACACTACGAGCTTCACGGTGAAGGAAACATCCAGAGGAAACCTTAAAAATACGTTTGAGATGAAACTTAATGGCGTATGTATAGTCGTGCTTGAGGAATCACTATAAAACCACAGTTTTTTTAAATTATTAATTTAATTATTTTAAAAGTCTCGTCTAGTGGTTAGAGCTCCTGACTGCGAAACTTGAGGTTGCGTGATTAACTCGAATATTTGTACCTTAGTCTTGGATGTCCTATGTATTTAAGTATATATCTATCTATATAAGTAAATATATCGTTGTCTAGTTACCATAACACAAACTTTGCTTAATTTGGGACTAGGTCAATTTGTGTGGAATTGTCCCAGGTTTTTATTATTTATCATTATTATAAGTCTGCTCCAACTAAGACTATACCATTTTTCTAAGATTTATTTCGGTACATTTGTATGCTTGTGGTAAGAATTATTACAAGCGAAACCAATTGTCTTTGTGCATGTACAATATATCTTCGTCTTGTTCCAAGCTCCATTCTAGTTAATATTCTACACATGTGTTTTCATTACATTCCCAGTGCATCGCTACGGAGTGGTGTTCTTAGTACTTTATTCAGTGTTTCTACTGAACTGACACAAACGTCTCATGACTTTCGTTAAGTGATAATATTACTAGAAAGATAGACGGTAATAACGTAACTAGTGGCCCGATACTTCATCTGTTGTAGAATCTTACTAAACTTTATTTACAATAACAACAATTAACAAGAGCCGTGGTGGCCGAGTGGTTCGAGCAGTTGCCTGCGACACAAAGATCGCAAGTTCGAATCTCGACTGTACCAATGAGTTTTTCCGAACTTAAGTACAGTGATTAGTCACACCACGAGCTTTACGGTGAAGGAAAACATCGAGTGGAAACCTGCATACGTCAGAGAAGAGATTCAAAGGCGTATGTATAGTCGTGCTTGAGTAACGGCGATGGACTTGCCATCTGTCACGTCACCTGATATACCTCTGGCGGAAAGTGGGTGTGTGGGTATTACCCATACACCTCTGTCTACCCCTTCGGGGACCCTTGTGGGAAGGCGTGAGGATATTTATTTATTTTATATTTTAGGTGCCAGACGGCGAGTCCGTCGCCTTTACTCAAGCACGACTATACGACAGACATATGTCTTTGAATTTCTTGCATCTTTATGCAGGTTTCTCGATGTTTTCCTTCACCGTAAAGCTTGTGGTGTGACTAATCACTGTAATAAAGTTCAGAAAAACTCATTGGTACAGTCGCGATTTGAACTTGCCCATAAAAAGTTCCAGTATTCAATATTCGATCGATTTTACCTAAGTAGTTGGGACGTAGTCTCTGCCTCACCTAAACACTTTCATACTGTATACCTACCTGTTTGGACAATCTTTGACCCAACCTTCCTTTAACATCTAAACTTAAGTTAAAGACATCTTTACAACCATACCATTACGTATTATTTTATGTGTACTTATTTGGAGCTCACGCGGCTTTCAAGGCTCCATCTATTATTAGAGGTGGTCTGGTATCGATTTGTGGCATTTGGGTCGCTTGAAAAACGCGATATAGCCCGTGTGTGCCTTGTGGTATCATTTATACTCACGTAGGCTAAGTTTTCGTATGCACCTTCATGCCTTCACACTATAATCTCGAAAGAGGTTCCTTAAGTCTATAAATGTAAGAGAGGTAGGGCATAACGGGTTTCTCGTTCGAATTCGGAGCTGCCCGACTGGGGCAGGACCTCCACCTTATAGAAGTCCGTAGCCAAATAACACAATTTTTTGTGTTGTGTTCCTACTCGGTGAATAAGGTTTCCAGTAATGAGCTCCTTGGGGAGGGAGGAGGATTGTTACATTGTGTTGGAAGCAGAGAGTTTAAACACATTATGCTGCCAACACACTATAACTCTCCGAACACAGAGTGGCAACACGCAAGTGATACTTCGGTATTGTAAGCGTTAGTAGTGAAGTATCACTTCGGTATTGCCCCAGAATTTTCGTATCGTTCCGTACCGGAGTAATTCGGAGCTCGGGCAGCTCCGAATTCGAACGGGAAACCCGTTATGCCCTACCTCTCTTATATGTGACGAAAGACGAACGAGTTATGTAAGTCTAGAGTGCTACGTAAGGGCGTGATGATATATATATATGTATCACGCCAATGGTTCTCTCGGCATATTTGCTTACAACGAAATTTTTCACAATATTCTTGAAAAACTATACACCCTAAAAAACTCTGGTAACAAAGGTAGCAAACGGTGCGGAGCAAACTCTGGTAAAAAAGATACAAAACAAGGGTAGCAAGGGTAGGCAGCGGTAGCAACACCCTCTTTGCAACGGATATGTATTTAGGTACCAACGTAACAGATGGTCATCGAATCCCCACTGTACCAATGAGTTTTTCTAAACTTAGCTATAGTGATTAGTCCCACCACGAGCTTTACGGTGAAGGAAACATCGAGAAGAAACCTGCATACGTCTGAGAAGTAATCCAAAGGCGTATGTATAGTCGTGTTAAAGTAACGGCGAATGACTCGCCATCTGTCACGTTGGCACCTAATATATCTCTGGCGGAAAGTGGGTGTGTGGGTACTACCTATTCACCGCTAGCTACCCCTTGTGGGAAGTGAGGATATATTATTAAACGTAGCAGATGGCGAGTTCATTGCCGTTTCTCAAGCACGACTATACCTGTTTGAATTACTTCACAAACGTTTTCCTCTGGATGTTTTAGAGTATTAAAGCGCTTAATTAGCTTAGTTGTGAACTAAACAGTTGCTAAGGTAAATAAGAAATGCTAATTTAAGGAGTCAACTGCGAGTAACCAAATAAGCAAGCGCCGTTCACGTTGTAGTTGTTACTTAACAATTAACACGGGACACAGTGTTGGGGAATTCGTGCAGCCGTTGCTAGACTTAGCTTTACATATAAGAAAAAAATTGGCAAAAAAACATTACACACAGGCACGACCACACACACACACACACACACACACACACACACATACACACACACACATACACACACACACACACATACACACAATATTGAACAGACAATGCTTTTCCATCCTATAATGATTGAATGTAAGAAACATTGTATATGTACTCAGATTTAAAATTGCTATGGATGAGAGAAGCATCCTAATCCAGGAATTGCAATAATTAAAAGGAGATAACTCAATGAATAATTAACTATATTGTCTCATAGGAATATTTGCTTATCTATTGTATTGGTTCTGTACTGTGAAAATAGATTTAAGTTTGGATGTTAAATAAATAAATAAATAAATAAATAAATAAATAAATAAATAATAACTTGTACAAGAACTGTCCAAGAAATAAATAGTCTTTTAATTTACACTTCACCTATTTGCCGGTGTAGGTAGAAAGTAGACTAATACCTCTTTCGCTTTGTCCATATTCATCAGTCTCTTCATACATGTTCGTCGGTTTCGTTTACTCTTTTCGTTCCCATCCTTTAGTGTCCGATCGATTTGATCTAGGTAGTTGGAATTTGGTTTTCCTCTGCCTCTTTCTTGCACACACTTTCGCTTTGTACATCTGTTTCGTCAATCATTCTTCACTGATCCTTTCTTTATGTTCTAACCATCGTAACATGCCTTTCTGCATCTTTAAAATCATACCGCGTTCACGCCAGTTTTGCGAATCTGTTTATATACAATAAGAGCAATGAAATAAAAATCTAAACTTGTTTAACGAACTACATGTCATACAGATAAGTGTTCCAGTGACAGACGGTACCGTTTCCTTATAAGAACTCTCAGGCTGTGGAATGAGCTCCCCGTTGAGGTTTTTTCTGGAGAGTACAGCATGGAGTTCTTAAAGGATTTGAAAAAAATCCTGCGGGGTCGGCAACGCGCAACCGAGATCCATGATGTTGCAAGATTGATTGATTGTTGTCCACAGTCGCATTTGTATGTATAAAAACACTATATCTTGCTAACTTATCATCCTCCAAACAATATTAATATTCACAATATTTCTTTGATAGCCCAAGAGAGTTAAAACTTCTTCATTCTGCCTATTATTTATAAAAGTAAATCATAAAACGCGAGTATAATGAAAACTCTTTTACTAGTTAATCATTAAGAACCAAGTTCATCGAACTGGAATCCCATGTGTCCCAATAAATGAAAACTTTTTCCATCTCTCCCTGCCAGTGTTTAAAACCTCCGTACTGTTTAACTATGGTCAACGTCATAATAAACCTCGCAGTACATCATTTGCGTATTAAATATTAGTTGAGGTATGTAAGTCTAGAGACAACTGGGGCTCTATACTCCCCGCCGTTAGGTTCTCGGCGTGATGATATTGATGTATGATATTAGTAGTGCGCCACGGTTTCCCTCGAGTAGAATTTGATTCCATTTTTGATTTTTGTGGTGAATAACCTATCTCTGTGCAAAATTTGTCCGTCTCCGTTCAGCCGTTTTGACGTTTTTTATACATCAAGAGTGGCTAACAAGTATCCGGCCATCCTATTGATAAACGGTATCATAGCCTATTTACGCTCACGATACCGAAGTATCACTTGCACGTTGCCACACTGCGATCGGAGAGAGTTATACTGTGGTGGCAGCATAATGGGACTCATCCCTCTGCTTCCAACACAATCCTCCCCCCTCCCCAAGGAGCTCATTATAGGAAACCTTAATATTATTAACAAGACTGTGTATGTTATTATTATTACTACATAGTAGCGTTTTCTGTTCGGAAATTTAAATGGAAAACTTTAATGCAAAGTCAAAACCCCTACGATCTGTACCAATATTTTTTCTAAGCGTACAATGATTACAGAAGTGCCGTGGTGGCCGGTTGATTCGAGCAGTCGCCTGCAACACAAACATTCCAAGTGCGAATCCCGGCTGTACCAATAAGTTTTTCTGCACAGTACAGAGATTGGTCACACCACAAGCTTTGCGGTGAAGAAAACATAGAGAAGACACCTGCTTACGTTTGTGAAGCAATTTAAAGACTTACGTGTTTAAATAAACTTGAGACAGACTTGCCATCTGTCTACCCTTTCGGTGACCCTTGTGGGAAGTTATGAAGATAAATATATATTTTGATGATGAGAATCATGAGTTCATTAGGGAGATGAGTTACTTATTCTATAATATACTGTGGCTTATCTGGTAACCGTTGTTCCCAGGAGGCTCCAAGGAGTTTTAATTCTTATTTCTAACAGTTCACGAGTTAATTTCGAACCAAAGAAAGCGCTGATTACGCCTGGGGTGCGGGAGAATTGAAAGGGTTAAGACTATTTGAGTTTTTTTTATGGGACACTTTTTACATTTAATTATTAGAACTTAATTCAAGAATCTTATGCAGTCCATGTTATCTCCTAGCGATATCTGGCCAGTAGTTAATCTACACCGTATTTAATTCCACGAAAGATACATCTCAATCTGAGATGGTTTGGCCATGTCGAGAGAATGAATGAAGAACGATTGACGATAAAAGTGTATAGGTGAGGCGAGTATGAATGTGAGTGTGGAAGGGGTAGACCTAGGCGGACGTTTCTAGACCACGTTGACTCGATTGAGTATTTATTATTAACAATGTCATATAACGATATAAAGATGAAGAAAGGCATGTTACGTTGGTTTGGACACATAGAAAGGATGAGTGAAGAAAGATTGACGAAACAGATATACAAAGCAAAAGTGTGTGCAAGAAGAGGCAGAGGAAGGCCACTCGAATCGAAATCGATCGGACTCTCAAGGACGGGAACGTTAAGAGTACTCGAAACCGACGAGCATGTATGAAGAGACTGTTGAATGTGGACGAAGCGAAAGAGGTATGTAAGTCTAGAGAGAACTGGAGCCCTATACTCTCTGCCTACCCCGTTAGGGACTCGGCGTGATGATATGTATGTATGTATGTATGTATGTATGTATGTATGTCATATAACAAAAACCTCAGCCACAGCAAGACAATGCCGGGTCTGCTAGTTTCGTATACAACGTGATAATTTATAGAATCGTCAATTAATTCTGAGCACACCAGTTAAACGTTTTTATAGTGTCACGAGGAAAAACATTGTGAATTTATTGTTATTAATATTAAGATAAACATTTGTATAACATTACATTGACACAGCGTTGGGATGAAAAATTATATTACTATAGGTCATTCAACTGACGACGAAAATATATGTAAAGAGTCAATAGATTGGGTTAATCTATCGAAAATGAGATAAGATTCTAGAATAACGGAATGTTCTTTACATGACGCAGAGAGTGGGCTGATTATGCGGTTACCATAGCCCATACGCATCTTCATATATCCTCACGTCTCCAAAGTCCTTGAAGTGTGTTAAAAAAAATCTGTGTTTCTTCAGGTGGATTCGAGAATGGCTTAGATTCACAATTGGACCGATAGGTAACGCCACTGGGTCCGTGGCTTTTATTTTTCACCCAAGCGAAGCTGGGCGGGACAACTAGTCAATAATAATTTATTAAAAGTTTGATATATGGAAAAATTGCGGTATATAACAACATTCTTTACCTTCCGTGCTAGTCAACAAGACTGGCAGAGTAAAGATGATGCGTTGCTTTACCGTAAAACTCATGGAGTGATCATTAGTAAATGATGATTTCTACGCAATAATAAGAAAGAGGAGCGCATCCATGGCGCGCCGCCTGCGCACAGCCACTAATAGTCTCCTGAGCGTGTTCTCAGATCGGTGGGATGGCCCTCTGCTGCGTCACTCGCTAAGGATCCATACCGTTTGTAATGTAGGTAGCCTTATTACTAACACTATTTATTAAGTTATCTTGTATACTAACACTATGGACTCATGTCTGAATTAAATTATTTGATTGATTGATTGATTAGCTTTTTTCTGCAGACGACTTCTTAAGCCAATCATCCATAACGGCTTGTAAATACTTACTCGTCAACTTTTTTTTTAATAAAAAATTGGTAATGTGTGCTTCTGTACTCGTTCATGGAATTATAACACGATCACATACGTTTGTCTAAAACATTTGATCACCTCCAAAATAGTTGCTTTATGCAAATTTATCGATTTAAATTCAACACCTAATCGATACTCCGTATGATTCGAGACTGTATCCAACAGATGTTAATTAACCCTCGATTATAATAATTCGATTTGATAGCTCGAGTGATAAATCGAATCGTGTTTTTGTCGACAATTCTCTTTCAATACTGATGCGTTTTTTCCTAGTCTTGGTGATTATACGCACATATATACTAGTTGTTCTGTTCAGCTTTGCTTGCATTAAAAAGAATTAAAACGCGGACGCAGCGTCGCATATTCAGTCGAACTATAACAAAATATAAAAACATTTTAATGTACTTGCATTAAAATGTAGCTTATATTTTGTGGTGGCCGAGTTTTTCGCGTTGTCGCCTGCAACACAAAGATTGCAAGTTTGATCTCGACTGCAATTAATCGTATTTTTGAAGTATACTTCACGGTAAAGGTAAACGTTGAGAAGGAATTCAGACTATACTTTACACAGCGATAGATTCGCCATCTCGATGGCCGGATGGTCGGACTTCGGATGGTCCGCGTCGGCACAGACGACTGTTCGCGGAGCCTCCGGGAGTGCGCACGCGTCGTGCTGCCGATGCACCTACTCCTAGAGCAGTGGCGTTACTCAACTCGCTACTCGCTCAGCACACGGACCTGGATATCTTCCATGATCGCCCTTCTAAAATTAGCTGTTGCATTTTAAAATTTTTAAATAGTACATAAGTTTATTGTTTGTTTAAATTTTATTTTTTCTTCGTGTATAATTATATAATAAGTAACTGCAAATGTAAATATTTAAAATGTAAGTGTTTTGGCTCAGGGCTGTTAACTTATGTTTTTATTGAAATAAATAAATAAATAAATAAATAAATAAATCTCTTGGCACCTGAAAAATATCTCCGACGAAATGTGTCTGCGTGTGGGTACTACACACCTTTGCCTACCCAATCGGTAAACATAGTGGGCAATGTAGCAATATATTGGTGAAAACTGCATTCAATATCATACAGAAATTTTCAACAAACAAAACAGGACCTCCCATACTAGTTTCTCTTCGATATCTACGATGTACAGACATCCTGTTACAATTTAATTATATGTATGGTTTGCGAACATGCTTTGTAAGTCATCAAAATCTGAATTAATTTTTTGTTCGTAGCCATTTGAAAGGCGTTAATTTTTGAATCCATTTATTAAACTAGCTTACCTAATTGATTGTATGGCGCGATTATTGTTGAGTGATTACGCTATGTACAACGAATTAGCACTAATTCGTTATACTGGCGCTGTATGTTGTGTCGCACGTGAAGTTGGACGTTAGAGAGATCTATAAATCTATATCCCCATACTTGGGTACTATTGCTGTAACGTAAAAATATTGTTATTGTATATGCCTAATGATTTGAAAAGAGTAACCATGGAGTTTCTTGCCGGTTCTTCTCCATGGAAGCGACCAACCCTAACCGTGCACCTTTTTCGACGTTTTATAAGTGCCCACCTGGGCATTTATGTGAAATAAAAATATTTTGATTTGATTTATAGAGAGCTGGCGCTATACCCTCTGCCTACCTCGTAAGTATGTACATATTTCTTTATTAGACATACTTACAAGGTAGGCAGAGGGTACCTGCCTGCCCCTTCGGGGATCCTTGTGGCAAGGCGTAAGGATATATTTTATTTTATTTATAACTACACGAACCACTCGGCCACCCACCACGGCTCTCTATAACATATCGTATATGTTAATTTAGCTAATAGTCAATTTTGTTCTGTAGTTTTTGCCTGAAAGAGGAACAAACATCTGCATTTATACTTATTATTAGTAGGTAGTATTCTCCCAAAATGAACGGCATGTCTCGTTAATTGTTAAAGTTCCGACGAGCGGGCGTTGCTGTGCCTGTTATATTTTTAAGCGCTTACCCTACTTTCGGGCTGGCAACCTTTTGCGACATACTCATGTCTATATGTGTATAGGGGGTGTCTTTGAAAATAGAATAGTTGCTCGAATATGGAAAAGGTTACAATGAAAGGATGCTAATAAATATAAAAAAAAATAATGTTACCTTATTATTTCATAATGTTGAAAATGTGATGTACCTAACGATAAAATTATATGTTCTCAGAGAATCTGACTAAGTACATTTTTTTTATGTCATTAATAAATCAAATCGATCGGACGCTCAAGGACGGGAACGTTAAGAGTACTCGAAACCGACGAGCATGTATGAAGAGACTGATGAATGTGGACGAAGCGAAAGAGGTATGTAAGTCTAGAGAGAACTGGCGCTCTATACTCTCTGCCTACCCCGTTAGGGACTAAGCCGTGGTGGCCGAGTGGTTCGAGCAGTTGTCTGCGACGTAAAGGTCGCAAGTTCGAATCCCGGCTGTACCAATGAGTTTTTCTGAACTTAAGTACAGTGATTAGTCACACCACGAGCTTTACGGTGAAGGGTTTTCCTTCACCGTAAAGCTCGAGAGGAAACCTGCACACGTCTGAGAAGAAATTCAAAGACGTATGTATAGTCGTGCTTGAGTAACGGCGATGGACTCGCCATCTGTCACGTTGGCACCTAATATACCTCTGGCGGAATGTGGGTGTGTGGGTATTACCTATACATACACCTCTGCCTACCCCTTCGGGTACCAAATTCAAATCCAAATTCAAATTAAGTAGATTATAATAGGTAAGGAGGTTATATATATATATAACAATTCACTGCACTTATGTCGTTTAAAATTGCAATTTGCAGGCACCTCGAACTCTACCACCACGTCTCACTTTCATTGCGGACGCATAGAATTAATGTTATTCCCAATATTTACAATTTTAACGATTTTATTAAGCTTATATCATGTTAACTAGCTATAAATATTGATATTCAAGCATTGGAACACGTACACAAATGGGCTGGGACCATAACCTATGAACTCGAAACTATTATTTCTATTTTAAACTTTCTACGCGGAATGTATTCTATTATATCGCTTACTAACGAGCCCCAACTTATGGTGACCCCTTGATGCGTAAAGTTTTAAAGCTAGGGAAGGTCTCGTGGTACAAGTGTCAGGTCTTATGAATTATTTGTTTACGATACCGGGTTGTGTTAGACATACAAATTAGGCATATTTAAAATCTTTTGGACGAGAGATACGTTGTTTTTTCAATGGTCCCCCAAAAGCAAAATCAAAATCAAAATATTTTTATTTCACATAGCCGTAGGTAGGCACTTATAAAACGTCAAAAAAGGTGCACGGTTCGGGTTGGTCCTTTCCATGGAGAAGAACCGACAAGAAACTCCATGGTTACTCTTTTCAAATCATTAGGTATACAATAATAATATTTTTATGTTACAGTAATATTACTTAAGTATGGGGGAACAGCGTAAGCCCGACAATACGTCGTTGCATACTATACAAAACAAGATAATTATAACAAAGTTAGCAAGATCTGGGAATCTACAAAGCCTTATGTTCAAAGCTTAGGTAGCGGTGCATCGGCAAAGACCTTCCGCCAGATATATATTTAGGTGCTAACGTGACAGATGGCGAGTCCATCGCCGTTTCTCAAGCACGAAACGTTTCTAAAGTTTTTGAATTCGTCATACAACTGTATGCCGATTTTCTGTCGATGTTTGAACATCGTCGTAAAAACTCATTGACACAGTTGGAATTTGAACTTGCAATCTTTTCGTTGGAAGCGACGAAAGAACCACTACCGTAAAGCTCGTGTGACAAGTTCAGACAAAATCATTGGTACAGTTGGGCTCGAACTTGCAATTATCGTGTTGCAGGCAACTATTCGAACCACTAAGCCGCCACAGCTTACTATTTAAATAGCTGGCTTATATATTGCTTATATTATAAAACGTACCGAAATGACAACTTTGATTAGTTAAAAATTAAGTCAACTCGGTCCACTGGTTACGAAATTATTTATCCATGAGATCTATAAGATGTATATATTCATCATCTTAATTACAGCATCAACACCCCGGCGGCGAGATATAAATCATTCATCGTTAAGAAAGAAGATCACGTTTCAAAATTAAAGTCGACTCAAAATTATTTTATTCAACGTAAAGGACGTAGGGAACACTTATTGAACGGCGAATATAAAAAAGCGTATGTTGTCGTGCTTGAGTCACAGCGATGATCCCGCCATCTGTCACGTTGGCACTTAAAATAAATCTCTGTTTACCCCTTCCGACCCGGTGCTATACTCTGTTTGCCAGTGCCAGCTCTAAGTACCAGGAGTAGTTAGCAAAGCGTGCTTATATTACGTTGCCTCGGGATACCAAATTGGGTCAAATATTTTATCTGTATATATATATAATTTAAGAGAGGTAGGGCATAACGGATTCTCCGTTCGAATTTGTTGCTGCCCGACTGGGGCAGGACCTCCAGCTTATAGAAGTCCGTAGCCAAATAACACATTTTTTTTTGTGTTGTGTTCCTACGTGGTGAATAAGGTTTCCAGTAATGAGCTCCTTGGGGAGGGGGGGGGGATTGTTATATTGTGTTGGCAACCGAGGGATTAGACCTATTATGTTGCCAACACAGTATAACTCTCCGAACACAGAGTGGCAACGCGCAAGTGATACTTAGATATCGTGAGCGTAAATAGGCTACGGTATTTATTTCCCATCAGGTGGGCCGTATGCTTGTTTGACACTCTTGTTGTATAAAAAAAATATATATAATAAGTCTTTTGTACATACTTTTAATTGACGATATTGGAAATAAATATTACAGATGTTATCTCTATAAATACAAAAATAATTTATATGTAGATGTGATGTACGTTTTGACCAGGAAAAGGGAACAATTTATAATTCTCACAACTTTAAATAGAGCTAAAAAGGATAAGGAAAATCCGATGACCGGATGAATAGATCAAGTGCCAACCTTAGGAGTCGATAGCTTCCGGCATATTGTAATATATATAAAGAACAATCAAGCCAACTGCACTAAAAGCCAGTCCAGCCCAGCTCCCTTGCTCGCGATCCAGCAACGCCCTAAGCCGAGGTTCGTACCCCACAGGGGGTGCCCTTAGCTGTGTTGCTTAGTACTAAATTGCCTGGCTGGAGGCCTAGGTCTCGCCATTGACCGGTTAAGTAGCAAAAGTTCCCGGAACTCACGCTACGTGAGACAATACAAAAATATAAAACTGCACTAAAAGTGTAAAATATGAACTGAATGCCCATTTTCAGCAGTTTATTATGATTTTATGGGCTCATTAATAACCGCCAAAACATAACTACACTAACAACGCGATTAGAATCGAAACTGGGCTGAAGTGGCAATAATTTAATCGAATGATTACATAAATAATCGATTAAAACTAATTCGAGATATTTTATACGTTCTCACGGCGGGAGGTGACGATGACGGTCCACTTCTTGAAACATATTAAATACTAGTGGTACCCTGTGGTTTTACCCGCGTTTAATTTGATTCGCTTCCCTTGGTAGCACGTCGATAGCAAACGGATAGCCTCACGCCGTCCGACGATGGTCCCCGAAGGGGTAGGCAGAGGTTTATAGGCAGTACCCACACCCCACTTTCCGTCTTATATTTTAGGTGCCAACTAGACAGATTACTCAAGCACGACTATTACATACGCCATCGAAATACTTCTCAGACAAAACATCGAGACGAAACCTGCATACGGGTTTCCTCTCGATGTTTTAATTCACCTAGGTATTCCTAGGTATAAGCCATCACGATTTCAACTTTCAGCCAAATCGGTTCAGCCGTTTGGCCGTGAAAGAACCGCAAACATCCAAACTTACAAACTTTCACATTTATAATATTAGTAAGATTATTGATTCTCAAACAATGATTGATGTCAATTAAATTTGAAATAAATTTGGAGAGGAAAATAAAATCTAAATAAGCAGGTACAAATATCGCGCGGTATACCTACGCATTTCGTTTTTAAATGCAATTTTCTGATAGTAAACATTTTTTAAGCCGTAAAAATGTTTGCATGAGTTAACACCTATAGTGTGGAAAAGCACGGCACCCGCTGAGTTCACGCGTATTATGTTTTAAAATCGCCCGCTTGACAAATTGGCTATTTTACGATCGCATGGCCAATATTGGCGGTCGTATTCGCTGGTATTGGCAAATATTGGCAAATATCTGTTGGTGATAAAATAAATGCTCAACTCATTGTAGTTTTATACATACTATATATCCTCACGCATTCCCATAAGGGTTCTCCGAAGGGGTAGGCAGAGGTGTAACGGTTGTACACACCCACTCTCCGCCAGAGATATATTTTAGGTGACAGATGGCGAGTCCATCGCCGTTACTCAAGCACGACTATACATACACCTTTGAATTGCTTCGCAAACGTATGCAGGGATTCCTGTCGATGTTTTCCTTCACCGTAAAGCTAATGGTGTGACTAATCTTGTGACGGTGTGACTAAATTAATGTAGTTTTAGATCTATAAAAAAAGATTAGAGACACATATTAATATCTTATATGTCAATCCAGATGGTTTTGGATTCGGATTTGACGGCCTTCTGGTCTAGTGATCAGAGCTCCTGCGAAGCTTGAGGTCACGGGTTCGATGCCCTCTGAGGGCAGAAATTTGTGTGATGAACACGAGTATTTGTACCTTGGATGTTCTATGTATTTATGTATATATCTATCTATATAAGTATGTATAACGTTGTCTAGTTTCAATAATACAAGCTTTTCTTAGTTTGGGGCTAAATCAATAAGAGTGGAATTGTCCCAAGGTATTTATTATCCAGTTTATAATTTGGTACAGCATATAGGTCTTCAAGAAGAGTGTGATAATATTCCTTAAATAAAAATCTATCTTCACAGTTCATCGAATTTCCTCATTGTAAATCCTCTTGATGTTTTCCTTCGCTCTTAATCTCGTTTTGTATAAAATCACCGTACTTAAGTCCAGATAAATTGATTGGTACAGTCATTATACGAACTCGCAATCTTTGTGTTGCAGGCAACCACTTGAACCTCTAAGCCACTGCGGTTTTTTCTTTTTCAATTTAATAGCATAGTTTTATTTACACTAAAACTTGCTTCAAATAATATTGTGAAGCTTCTGTTGGTATCGTATCCCAAACGTTGGCCATGCGAAGCCAACCTCAAATATCTGTCGTATCGCGTGGAACCAATACGCGGAGGTTATATATTTATGGCGTCCGGTTATTCGTGGCTCGTGTAATGCGATTGGACTCTGTAATATATTGATGACTTAAGAGCTGCGATTTTTGAACTAAGTTTTTAAGTCGCACTTGTCCTACAATGTGTATGAAGCGAAAGACATAAATCTAGAGAGAGCTGGCGCTCTACACTCTGCCTACCCCGTAGGGAGTTAACAGCAGTCCATAAGGGGTCCCGTAGGGACTTTGTCACCCATCCTTTCTTCATTCAATTCCAACATACATACCTTTCTTTATAGATAAATATTAATGTTGAAACACAATAGCAGTAAAAGTGGCGACAGAGAAATACCAAGTTCTAATTACCTAGATTAAAGCGATCGAAAACTCGCCACTGGACAGGAGAGGAACGTTAAGAGTACTCCAAACCAGCGTGCATTTATGAAGAGACTAATGAATTTAGATGATGCGTAATTAGTCTGTGTACCTCGTTAGGATTGCAATAATAGTACCAGGCAGATGCCTAGCGGATTACGTGTCATGTCCCGCTTCACAGGTCATGCAAACATACCTTGTCTGCTTTGTCTAAAGTATTGATATTTTCTTTTCAGGTAATATCCGCTTTGTTTCTGCAACTTGGAAGGTATTATTTGCCTTTATATGTGAGGTACGTATTAATATATTCTGTAATAAGCCTCGGTGATAGAGTGGCTTGTATAGTCTTATAAAATACTAGCTGTCCCGCCCAGCTTCGCCCGGGTGAAAAAGTTAAACTTCCTGAGATACGATCGCAGCGCCACCTATCAGGTCCAATTGTGATGTAAGCTATCCTATCTTTTAATTTGGATCAAACTGCACACGGTGTGCAAATTTGATTGAAATCGGTTAAGTAGTTTAGGAGTCCATCGCGGACAAACAACGTGACGCGTAATTTATTTATATTAAAAGATTATAAAGTTTCAAGTTATTGCAAGTTCGAATAACAATATTTATTGTTAGATAAATAAAAATTAAGTGCTTTGATTTAATCGCATCGTAAACTATACGGTGAAGGATTTTGTTTTCTGTTATCTTCAACGTTCAACCTTTGAGAAGGAATGCAAAGATGAATGTATAGTTGTGGTTGAGAAAAAGGCTGACTCGCCATTTGTCACGTTTTTTACATGTGTAGATGTCCTTGTATTTTAGTTAAAAAAGTCATATGTGTTCCGTCGTTGTCGGCGTAGAATCATAATAAAGATCTAGCAATCAGAACACCATTAACAAAATCATGTCATTAATTCGTTTAAGTACTCGCTACTTTTTGTTTTGAAATAGAACTGTTTGCTTACTAAATACTACGAAAAATAGTTTGCAAGTACAAAAGTAGCATACAGACAGACGAACAGATTTTACTGTGATATTACTATACTGACGGCCGTCTGGTCTTGTGGTTAGAGCTCCAGACTGCGAAACTGGAGGTCGCGTATTCGATTCCCGCTGAGGGCACATATTTGTGTGATAAACACGAGTATTTGTACCTTAGTCTTGGATGTCCGATGTATTAATGTATATATCTATCTATATCGTTAAACTTTGCTTAGTTTGGGACTAGTTCAATTTGAGTGGAATTGTTCCAAGGTATTTATTATTATTAATAATAAACATTAAATATGGATTGTCATTATAACTCACTTCGGAAGCCGACCCAGGTCAGATGCCAATCATAATACCAATTAATAAATTGGACACAATAATATTGAAATTTTGTTAATTAGCTGCGTAAAATTAACATGAGACAGCCGCCGCTTACTTATAAGTAAGAATACTTAATTAACGATCTTGTTTTCAAAGCGCGGTTGACGAAACTTAACTTCGTAATTAGATGGAGTACAAGTGCTTTTGTACCACTGTGGCGGGCGTTTACGGCCACCTACGGTCGGTTGCAGCACCAGGGGTAACGCTCACAGGCTTCGATTCTCTCACAGGCCGCGTGGCTCGAGCAGTTGTCTGCGACGCAAAGGTCCCAAGTTCGAATCCCGACTGTACCAATGAGTTTTTCTGAAGTACAGTGATTAGTCACACCACGAGCTTTACGGTGAAGGAAAACATCGTGAGGAAACCTGCATACGTCTGAGAAGAAATTCAAAGGCGTATGTAT
>JACCPG010009059.1:0-18404 GCA_016069955.1 Drepana arcuata
TTTTACATTAAGGTAACCTCACGGAGTGGCATAGTCGCTGTGCGACAAAACTCCTTAAATAAAAAGAAAAAAATATACAGAATAAACAAAATTTCGCGGAAGGCAAAGAGGCAGAGCGCCAGTTACCTCTACACTTCTAAACTCTTTCGCTTCATCAATATATCGACAACACACGAGTTCGTGTAGGTACCTACATGACGTTCTCGTTCTCTTTGCGTTTCCATTCTTAATAATCGTTTAATAAATTTCCGTAAATTTTACGTGGTTTTCCTCTACTGATTCTACACGCACTCGTATTTGTCGGCCTCTATTAGTTAGAGCTCCTGACTGCGGTTCGATCCCCGCTGAGGGCAGATATTTGTGTGATATATATTTTAGGTGCCAACGTGACAGGTGCCGTTACTATAGCACGACTATACATACACCTTTGAATTGCTTCTCAGACGTATGCAGGTTTCCTCTCGATGTTTTCCTTCACCGAAGCTCGTGATGTGATGACTAATCAGTTGCTCATGGGTACTTAAGTTCAGAAAAACTCATCGGTACAGTCGGGATTCAAACTTGCGATCTAACCATCTGTTTCTAAGACCGTCTCTCCTTTCTACACGTCCAAACCAAAGTATCACGTCTTCATATCATCCTCAATCTCACAAGCTACCCACTTTAGTACATATACAAACTGTCTGCCGATTTTGTTAGTAATCAATTCATTTTATTATTGAAAAGCAATTGTTGTATATAATACAATGCCACATACCTGTAACATATTCTCGGTATCATTTATAAACATTTCCCGGGAATATTACCAATCTGCGCTTGTTTACATAACTTCATTCAAATAACAGCGTAAACATACGACGTCGTATTGAAATAGTAATTACTTTAACTGTGTGTAATGACACACACGTATCAAAAAACTGCCAAGAGAAGAAAAAAGTAGGTAAATAAAGATTACATACACGTTACGCCGAGTCCCTAACGGCGTAGGCAGAGAGAATAGGACGCCAGTTCTCTCTAGACTAACATACCTCTTTCGCTTCGTCCACATTCATCACTCTCTTCATACATGCTCGTCGGTTTCGAGTACTCTTGACGTTCCCGCCCTTGAGAGTACGATCGATTTGATCTAGGTAGTAGGAACGTGGCCTTCCTCTGCCTCTTCTTGCATACACTTTCGCTTATTAAATATTAGAGAAATTAAAAGCCGTGGTGGCAGAGTCGGGGTGGTTATACTTCCACTACACCTGTACACCACGAGCTTTACGGTGAAGGAAAACATTCTAAGTAAACCAATATTCGTTTGAGAAGACATTCAAAGGCGTTTGAATGTGCTTGGAAAACGGCGACAATATGCCACCTTAAAAACTGAACATATCTTCAGCGAAAAAAGGCGTTATTCAGCTCTACCTACCACCTCGCGAACCTCTACGAGATGCCGTGAGGATAATTAAGAAATGTCTATTACTGCAAAAGGCTTATTAATTATCAATAACGGATATAATTAGGTCTTAATATCCACTCTCACGAACGTGATTAATTAATTCCGTATTATTAATAAATATAAAATAACTAATAAGAGCCGTGGTGGCCGAGTGGTTCGAGCAGTTGCCAGTTGTTTTTCTAAAACTTAAGTACAGTGATTAGTCACACCACGAGCTTTACGGTGAAGGAAAACATCGAGAGGCGTATGCAGGTTGCATACGTCTGAGAAGAAATTCAAAAGGCGTATGTATAGTCGTGCGTGCTTGAGTAACGGCGATGGACTAGCCATCTGTCACGTTGGCACCTAATATACCTCTGGCGGAAAGTGGGTGTGTGGGTATTACCTATACATCTCTGCCTACCCCTTCGGGGACCCTTGTGGGAAGGCGTGATGATATATTATTATTATATAAAATAACTAGAAATAATGAACCGTGGTGGCAGTAACCAGGTGCCCTGTGCCTATAATAGATGTTATGGATATGGTAGTAGTTAAGAATAGGTTGGCGTGGGTGTTTTCGGGTATATCCATCATAATCACACGCCCCTATTCCGGGAAGGCACGCGTGTCCAGAAGCCATGCGTGTCGCTGACGTCCGGCGGTATAGAGCCTACGTAATACAATCACTATTAGCCGCATTATAGAAGGTTACTTAATAAGGTTATTTTTGTATCACATTTCGGCGGGTAAGAATTTTCCAGCGTAAGCCTGCTCTCCTGCCACACCGCCAGATGTGGCTTAGCAGATTTACGGTGAAGGAAGATACCGTGAAAATTCTGACCACTTATGAGAAGAAATAATTTCTCTGATAGACGGTGACAGTGGTAAATGTATCTCAACGAATTATTATACATAGGTATAGACAGTGCCTTCCACGAAGACGCGCCCCACCAACTTCAAGTCCAGGGAGTCGCGGGATGCGTGTAGTATGACCCCAATGAGGTTTTATGACCCGAGTCTATTAATTGTAGTGTGCGTGTGCACTCATAGGTAATCAGTGAAAACCTCAACGGGCCAGTTCATTCCACAGCCTGAGCGTTCGAGGAAAGAAACTCCTTTAAAACCTCAGAAGGCAGGCGTAGGCACCATCTCGAATAATGGCGGAGAGTCAAAACACTCCGACAAGCGTAGTAGTAAACACATACGTCAAATACAAATGAGTAGGCATCGACACACTAATTAAATATTGCTAATTTAATAGACAAGGAGTCTATTTCATCTCATTACTTATTATATCTGCAAAAAAAAACAAATTAAGAAGGTAGGTACCTACACCTACATCTTGTTTCTTAAATTTCAAAGAAAACGTGACAGCTAGTAATATACTTTTTATCTCAAACATATTTTCAATAGCTCAGTTCTAAGAATATGAGATTGTAGATTTATTTTTCGAACAATATTTGTGTCGAATGAACGATGTCATTAATTTCAGTGAAATCACATCACAATTATAAAAAGCAGGTCGTTTGGCTAACATTCAGCCATTTGTTAGATAAATGTTCTGATGTAATGTGTAACGTGGATTAAAGTTTCCAATCCTAGTTACATAATTTATTTCATGTTCAAATAGAGGACAAGCAAGACCCGAATAGCGTTTCATTATCGTTACTTCAGTTCTAAGAATTCGTTAAAGGATATCGTTATTCAGTTAAAGAATAGATAATAATAAGGTGCTTACGTAGATGGTATGTATTTTGAATCAAACCTAATTGTGATATGTTGATGGCAAAATTATAAAAATATATAGATTTCTTGGATGGACTCGCCATTTGTCATTTTGGGAAAGTGGGACCCCTTCCCTACGGGCCAGGTGGGAAGGCGATATTATTTATCCATTGTCATTGCCTTAATGGAATAAAAAATATTTATTCAACTGATATTTTATTTCACTAAGGCAAACGATACACGGCATGGGAATTTTCATAGCTTTTAATTTGAATTGAATTAAACGGAGCGTGTTAAATATTCAAATCATAATGGATATTCTATTCCTGTAAAGCGAACGAACGAACCTTTCCGAGAAGGCTCGTTTCGGTGAACGGATCCCGCCGACGTTCTCCGTACTTAGGACACCTATTTGGTATTTACCCCACTACCTAGAATACGTAGCGTGTTGTTTTTACAACATACAATTCTATTTAATCTAATAAATTACATTTACACCTCGCGAGGATTTCATTAGTTCAGTTCTCATGTCAAAGCAATTTAATTTTCAGGGGAATACCATATTATTGTTTAAAAATACCTCTAAATCATCGGGGATTTTTTTACTTAACTAAACAGTATGTTCTACTCTCAGAATACAGAAAGAACCAGAAGCCGTTAACGCGCCCAATACTGAAGCGTCAAAAACTACTCTAAAATAGAGTAGTTTTACGCGAACGCGACTAGTCACTCATCGCGCGTGACGTGCTTCACCGCTGCAAGATTTAATTAAATTATGTCTTCCTGTGTCGTCCCAACGTGTAAAAATTCAGCTGGGCTAAAAAAAACAAGATGGGATCACATTTCATACGTAAGTAGTGCATTTAGATGTTTTGTTAATTGATAATTGAATAAATTGTTCGGTCTATTATTGTCGTAAATAGTGTTGCCAAATATTGAGGTGCAATTTTCCCTAGAATGCAAACTTTTATTAGTTATTATATAATTATATGATAACTAGTAAAATATGCGCTATGGCACTCATTAGGGGAGGTCTATGTCCAGCAGTGGACTATTATAAGGCTGATGATGATATTTTTTTTTAAATCTACTTAACAGCTTACAAATATTTACACAGGGTTAATCACTTAGTCAGCGTGCTTTTAGGGGTGTATTCTATCTGTACATCAAAACAAACAACTTTTGTTCTGCTACTTACCTGCGGCCTACATTTACACGTTCGTTCATCAATGCCTCTTTTGCTGGCCGCTGTAGTAGTACTAATAACTAATAACCCTGTTTATGTTTAAAATTAGTAGGTAGTAATAATATTTTTAATTACCTATGTTTGGGTTTGTAGCAATCCGATCAGTATGTGGATTTCATTAAAAGTGTGTGTAATAGTATATCTGACCTAAACATTTACCCCAAAACGGGTAAGTAATGTCTGAGCTAGCAACATTACGCGGGTGGAGGTGAGACGGGTGCGGGGCGCAAGTTATGATTTTTGGACACAGCGCGCGGCTTGTAATTAGAGCTCAACGCGGCTTCTGGTTCTTTCTGTATTCTGAGGTTCTACTAAATATTTAACATTTTGAATAAGTTCCCATGTTAGAGCCGTGGTGGTTAAGTGGTTCCAGTAGTCACCTGCAAGTAGTCAAATCAAGATTGCAGGTTTGAACACTGACTGTAACAATGAGTTTTTTCCAAATCTAAGTTCCCTCCCTCTCGAATCAATGTCGAATACAAGCTTTTAAATTAGCATTATGCATTCTGAAACACCTCGTCAAGGTACGGCCGTACCATATCCAGATGTGGATTGAGGCCAAGAAGGAGATGGCGGGACGAACTGCATCTAAATAATTTGATCCGAAGCATCGCTCGATCGTGGGGGATAGAAAAAGAGCAGGGGAGTCTATGTAGCAGTGGGACATAATAAAGTAAGTTAAGTAAGTACAATGATAAAAATATATATCCAAAGTTTGGATATACATACATATTCATTTATTAATATCTTTCATTCATATAAATTTAAAAGATACATGACATGGATCACTTGGATATCACAGACAACTCGAAAAAAAAATGTGAAAATGCTCATTGTGAAAATGATAATTACGTAAATTTTGCGCTTGGCTAATTGGTAGGTACCTACTTCTGCTTCGTACATAACGACTTCTGATTCCTAGAACTGGAGCTCTTTGATCGTGCCTCGTGTCAGTTCTGGTAAAATCTCAATTTACTTAGGTAGTAGTACATACATACATAAATAATTTCACTCACATATTTGTTACTCGTCTCTTAGATATATAATTTTGCCAAAAGTGTAATGAACTATTTGTTACGCGCCGCTATCTTAGTCGGGAGTACTTAAGTTCAGAAAAACTCATTGGTACAGTCGGGATTCGAACTTGCAACCTTATATATATATATATACAAATAGAATTAAATATATCCCATAGAAGCATCGGGTATGTGGTTGGATTTGGTAGGTATATGTCGTGGAAGTTGTAACGGTTAAGTAACCACTGGAATTCGCTGGAATACCTGCCACGTCCATTGATTCCATTGTACCTACAACCGCCGCGCTTCGGCGAAGCGGTTATTGAACGGAAATATCAGTACTCATTTGCGGTTTTTACGTGTAAAATATTTTTCAGTGGAAACATAAAATTGTGATTATTATGTAAGAATACGTTCTTGTATGGAATGTATGAAATGATGTAGCAAAATAGGTCCAAAAAGTCTAGATAGAACCGGCGTCATTTGACACCGAAACTCTTACTTCGCAATCTGACGAATTCGTATGAATGAACATCAATATGAATTTGGGTGGATTTACGAGACATGGGGAATTATTTTTATTATTAAATTTATGTTTATAGAATAAGAAAAGAAAACCGTGATGGCTTAGTTTTTTTTTAATAATGATGACTGAATAACAATTAACTGTAAATAGTTCTTAGTTTTTCAGAATTTCTGAACGAAATTAATAAGTGGGGTGATAAACAAGAACAATCTAAGCCCAGGCTATTGAAAAGATGGCGCTTACTTCTCTCTATGAACTTCTTACTTCTACGTGGACCGTATATTTGTTTGCTACCCGTGTGGTATAAAACAAAGCGATTTTTATGTTGATTTTTAGTTGTGATTGTGGTTTTAATTTTAAATTGGAAATTTTAGTTTTCTATAAAAACCTCCCATTTGGCCAATCCAGCTCATTTCTAACCGGTAAAGATCTAGCAAATTTCCGAACACCGCAGGGGGTGCCCTTAGCTTGTTTGTACCTAACAAATGGCGGAGTTGAGCTTTAGATCTCGCAAAAGTGTTTGCCGAATCTCAAGCTACGAAGGAAATATCTCTCATCTCTATGAGATGAGTTCATTAGTTAAGACCATGTAAACGACCAACCCGAACCGTGCGCCTATTTCGTCGTTTTATAAGTGCCCATCTAGGCCTATGAGAAATAAAATATTTAGATTTTGAACACTATATAAGAGCCGTGGTGGCCGAGTGGTTCGAGCAGTTGCCTGCGACGCAAAGGTCGCAAGTTCGAACCCCGACTGTACCAATAAGTTTTTCTGAACTTAAGTACAATGATTAGTCACACCACGAGCTTTACGGTGAAGGAAAACATCGAGAGGAAACCTGCATACGTCTGAGAAGAAATTCAAAGGCGGCGACGGACTCGCCATCTGTCACGTTGGCACCTAATATACCTCTGGCGGAAAGTGGGTGTGTGGGTATTACCTATACACCTCTGCCTACCCCTTCGGGGACCCTTGTGGGAAGGCGTGAGGATATATTATATTACTATTATAACACTATATAATACTCTTAGTTCATAGCCCTTGCAGTAGTGTGATAATAAAACAACGCATATTTTTTAAATGTATGCATTATAAAACTACGAAACTCTTCTCCGCTTCTGACTCGTGGTTTCCTCGTCGCTGCTCTGCTCTTCTTCATTCACACTCCTCTCGTCGGTAATGTCCAAATCATCGCCTGAAAGCAAAATTATGTCATCCACTTCATACATAATATTGATTACAACAAAGTTCCCAGTCTTTATCAATGAGCATTCTGTGATCTTAAGAACAAGGATTTATCAAACCACGAGCTATGTAAGAGTTAACCTGCGTATGTCACGTTAGCACCAACAATATATATATATATATATATATATATATGTATATATATCTATGAGGGTCTTATTACACCTCTGCCTGGTCCACGGAGACCTTTGTAGGAAGGCGTGAAGATATAAATATGTATACAAACAAGCTGTCCCGCCCAGCATCGCTAGGATAAAAAAAATATTTCCTGAAACACAATCGCAGCGCAAGTCATCGGGTCCAATTGTGAATATTGAAACCATTCTCGACACAAAAATCGGTCCAACCGTTAAAGAGGAAATCAATGACTAACACACGGACACAAGAAATATATATAACTTGTTGTCCCGCCCAGTTTCGCTTGGGTGAAATAAAAAAGCCCGGACCCAGTGGCGCCACCTACCGGGTCCAAATGTGAATCTAAACATTCTCGAATTCACCTGAAGAAACAGAAAATTTCATTAAAATCGGTCCAGCAGTTTACGATTCTATAAAGGACATACAGACAAACATTCATTTTTATATACTTAAAAAGATATTCGAAGAGAGTTCGCCATACCGCCTTCTCTCGCGTGCCCTTCGTTATCCTTCGCGTTGAGGACTTCCTGTAGCACCGGTGCCTTGATCCTGAAGTCTCGCGCCGTCCCCATGGATAGATACTGATTCCAGTTCACCTAGAACATGACGTTTGTTTACAACATACAGTTAACCTATATTATGTATCGTGTATATATGTTGAAATACACGATCTATACACATCATCACACCGAGTCCTTGCTTGCTAGACTTGCATACCTCTTTCGCTTCGTCCACATTCATCTGTCTCTTCATATATGCCCGCCGGTTAAGAGTTTGTGTCATAGTAACTATACAACGATATATTTACTTATATAGATAGACATATATGTACATAAATACATAGGACATCCAAGACTAAGGTACAAATACTCGTGTTCATCACACTAATATCTACCCTCGGCGGGAATCGAACCTCAAGTTTCGCAGTCAGGAGCTCTAACCACTAGTCCAGACAAGCGTCTAAATGAAATATACATATACATATGTGTACATACACAGTGTCCCGAAGAGGAGTACGAACCAGGCAGAAAGAGTAAAGCGCCAGTTCTCTCTCTCTCTCTCTCTTAAACTCCTTACTCTTAGGTGTAAAGCGGTATTTTGGGGTTAGTGTACAGTTCGCGCTTTGAATGTTACCTTGGCCTTATTAGCGAGCAGTATAACGTTCTTGGTGTACTGCTCGGCCTCAAGCACTAGGCGCGGTATGAGCTTGGTATCACGCAGCACTTTGCTCGCCGTCAGCTGTTGCTGTGACGCCTCCAGATATGTAATAAGGTTGTCTGTCACGCTTGACAACTTCTTGCCGCTAAGCTTAAGCAGGCGCTCGAACCTTGAAATGAGGATGACAGGTCAGAGTAGCCCATTTATTATTTTAGTTGTAGTACAAGCTGACAGAGAACAAAATAAATTATACAAAATATTACCTTAGATATGTGTTTATGAACCACAATAGAGCTTCTTAGTTGCGTTCTTTAGGACATATAGAAAAGATGAGTTATTAAAGATTGAGGAAACAGATATTCAATGCTAGTGTGCGGAAGAAGAGGTTAGACCACCGTCGAACGAAGATCGACGAAACAGGAAACAGGAAACGGGAAAACGAAGAACGGGAAAGTAAAGACGGGGTCGGAAGTAAACTTACCAACCAAAATGACTATCAGAAAATAAATATAATATTTCTTTTGAATCAGAAACTTGAAAAATTTATGTACATACCTGACAGCGGTCGCAGTGGCGGGCTGTATCTGTTTGACTAGAGTGGCTAGCAGCCCGTAGAGGCGCACGAAGGCTGCCAGCACTCGATCGCTCCCCGCGCCCACGCTGCAGCGCAACTTGCCAATACTACACGTCCACGTGCAAAGCTGGCACAGGTGGATCACTAACGACTTGTATAGCTCTTTCAGTTCTGCGAATACATGCAATTCATATTATATTATCGTCGTACTGTTATGTTACGAGTTTTACACACAGACGGACAGAAATACAGACAAATGTACATACATATAGACAGACAGACTTGCCAACTTATGTATGTAGTAATATGTATGTATTTCTACATACATCCATTACTACTAATATTGAAATGGACGAAATATGACACAGACAAAGATAATTAGCTGGATTAACGCAGGATATAGAGCGCTTAAAATACATTAGCACTTATAAAGAGACTGATGAATGTGGTTGAAGCAATAAAAAGGATATGTAAGTCTTGAGAGAACTGGCGACTTACACTCTCTGCCTACCCCTTGAGGGACTCGGAACGATAATGTTTGCATGTTTACTATCAGAAAAGGGTGTGCGGGGCACCGGTTGTACCTGCATCTATCCTGTGCGCGTGCGCATGCGCCGCCGTGTCTAGCGCACGCGCCAGGTCGTGCGCGCGCGCCAGCAGGCGGGCGACGCGGCGTGCGCGCTCGGCGAGGTGCGCGCACGCCGCCGCCAGCGCCGCGTGCGCACTGCCACCGTCCACCCACGGGAACTCCTCCGTATCCTCGCACACTGACGAGTCCTCCTCCTATACATGTATATGAGAAAGTTTGTATGCATGGATGTTTGTTGCTCGATCACGCCAGAACGGCTAAATGGAATTGAATGACATTGGCACAGAGATAGATCATTAGCTTAACACATAGGATGTGTTTTGATCCGAAAATAAATGCAAGATGAATTAGCTTATTATTTTATATGCTCGCCAGTTTTGAGTACCTACTCTTAACTCTGTCACCCTCGAGTGTCTGATCGATTTGATCTTCTTCTAATGGGACTGATGATTGTGGACCAAAGCGAAAGAGGTTTGTAAAATCTATGAGCGTACATCAATCCTGGCCAGAGCGGCGGTGAGCTTGAGCAGCAGAGCCTGCAGCAGCGCCGCCTCGGGCAGCTGCCCCGCGGCTGCATGCAGCAGCGCGCCCAGCAGCGGCAGGCACTCCTGCCTGCTGCCGCGGATGTACTCCTCCAACTTTATTATAACCTGCGTGTAAAAAACGCCACTATATAGATACTTGAGCAATGAAGGCCAAGCGGTTCTGGCAAAACCTTTGAAGATCCAGCCGCGATTGAAACAATGAGTTAATTCAATAAATTAAACTGCAATGAATCATTTAATTGACCACAAGCTTTAGGGTGAAGGAAGATATAGCAAAAGTTTGAGATAAATTCAAATACGTGTCTAATGGGATATTTGGGAAGCGACGACAGACTCGCCATCTGTTTGATTTGGCCGTAAATACACCGTCGTGCTTGAGCAACGGCGGTGGACACGCCATCTAAAACATCTGTCGCGGAAAGTGGGTGTGTGGGTACTACCTATACTCCTCTGCCTACCCCTTCGGGGACTCTTGTGGGAAGGCTTTAGGATATAAATACCAGTAGGGTGATAGAGTTACTGCCAAAAGCTACCAACCGTGGTAATTTCCTCATTGGACCCGACTGGTATCTCCAGCAGCAAGACCGCGGTCTGTATCAAGGCCGCTGTCAATTTGACAGACGTCACATCTTGCTCTTCGGCTGTCTCCGCTTCAATTTGCACCAGCGCTGTATGGAGTTGTTGTAGCATATGTGCGATGCACGCAGGCGCTGTGGTGTCTTGGACACCCACTGGAATTAAATTATATAGTTGAACTGAGATACATTATATAAATTTTTAATAAATAGCTTGAAACAGTTTCACACAAATTGACAGCCCCAAATTTAACTAAGCTTGTGTTACGGTAACTAGACAACGATATATTTACTTATATAAAGATGTATACATAAATACATAGGAAATCCAAGACTAAGGTATAAATACTCAAATATATAATCGAATATAATACTATAATAAACAAATGTTACCCAGGTGAAATCGCAGGACTCAGCTAATCTCACATATACCTTGGGGCAATTCCACACAAATTGACCTTGTCCCAAATTAAGGTAAGCTTGTGTTATGGTACCTATATATGTACAAATCGTTGTAAACTAGGCTGTGGTGTAATTGTTCGAGTAGTAACCTACAACAAAAAGCCATCAAATTCGAACCCCGATTGTACCAATCCGGTTTTTTTTACTTTACGTGAAGAAAAGTTCCGCATAAGTAAGAAGGAAATATTTTTTTGCTTAGTACCGCTACGGTTAACAAGCAGGCATGCCTGATGGTAAGCGGTGACCGCCGCTCATGCGTTGTCTATCATATTTAGCTCGATAAAGAACTAAAATTTCACTGACATTACACCACTGATCCAGTAATGGGGGCCAAGAAGTGGCAGGGTACTCACCAACTTTGGGTAAGAAGCTGTCCATCTTGAAACTGTAATTGGGCGAGAACAGCAAGCCGAGACCAGCTCTGAATATCTCCAAACATCCCAGGGCGGTTTTGTCATCGAAATCGCACATATCTCGGAATCTGTCATATTAAATAACTTCAATTTTTATATCGTTTTGATAAATAGACCAAATAACCATGAAAGATTAACAAAACATATATACACAGCAAATTTGTCTGGAAGGCCTTGCCTTTCCACGAACGGATCTGGCAAGAGTAGGCATTGATGATTTAGATACCAACGTGACAAATGGCGAATCTGTTACCAGCTGTCACGTAGGCTTGTCATGTCTGCCACTTGTCACATTTAGAAGTATACACATTCAGCCACAATTTATGCTCTTAGATAAGATACCAACGTAACTGACGTCAAACCACGTTGCCTCGAAATGTCTGTCATTTGTCACGTCAGCTCAGACGTATACACTCGCCGATATCAAAATATATGCAGGTTTGAACCTGGATAACCCAGGTTGGTAGGTCACCGCACGTGCGAGACATCTTGAGCAAGTTCGTACTCACCTGCAGATACATCTCTCGTACAGGAGTGTTACTATCTTCACGACGTAGATGAATATGGACCTCTTGTCAGCACTGTCCGAAGCGAGCGAGGATTGCACACATCGCAAGGCCCAGTGGTGGAAGTCACGGCGACCTCGCAACTGGTTACGCTGCTCCATGGACGACCATGAAACTTCTTCACTGCGTATAATTACATACATCACTATAGATAGTGCCATCCACGAAGACGCGCCCCACCAATTTCTAGTCGAGTGTATTATTTGTTTTGTCCGTGTGCACTCATAGGTAATCAGTGTATACCGACAATACTCAAACATTAGTGCAAGGTTACACACTTAACACAAAAAAATGTAAAGAATAATATTGGGGGCGAAAACTGGGTGTATGGGTTAGTAACCATACACCCGGAATTTCACACATTCGGAAACCCTGGTGGGAACGCGTGAAGATATATTTATATTACAAGTTACCTGTATAGCAATTCGATGATCCTGGCGCAAAACCTGAGGTCCCATAGGCAAGGCAAGGGTTTGAAGGGCCCGGCTCTATCTTTCACCATATTGGACATTTTTCCCTTGCCCTTATTAGACTCTTTCTGGGACTTCTGACTCTTTTGAGACTTCGTCGTATCACGCGTATCATTCAACTCCTTTTTCTTCTTCTGCTTCGGTGGTGTCTAAATACATTTAATACATTTGATTTGTCAGAGTATCTGTTACACACACACAAACATATAACTGACTTACATACATACATACATACCATCACGCCAAGTCCCTAACGGGGTAGGCAGAGAGTATAGAGCGCCAGTTCTCTCTAGACTTACATACCTCTTTCGCTACGTCCACATTCATCAGTCTCTTCATACAAGCTCGTCGGTTTCGAGTACTCTTAACGTTCCCGTCCTTGACTGACTTGTTTTACTGTCCCCGGTGTAATGACATATATAGTCACGTAACTGCATACAGGAAATCTCTAAGAATGTTTTATTTTACAATTTCTTATGTATGTGAAGTGTATTTTTCTTGTGTTGAGTGGGAAAGAGCCGTGGTGGCCGAGTGGTTCGAGCAGTTGCCTGCGACGCAAAGGTCGCAAGTTCGAATCCCGCCTGTACCAATGAGTTTTTCTGAACTTAAGTACAGTGATTAGTCACACCACGAGCTTTACGGTGAAGGAAACATCGAGAGGAAACCTGCATACGTCTGAGAAGAAATTCAAAGGCGTATGTATAGTCGTGCTCGAGTAACGGCGATGGACTCGCCATCTGTCACGTTGGCACCTAATATACCTCTGGCGGAAAGTGGGTGTGTGGGTATTACCTATACACCTCTGCCTACCCCTTCGGGGACCCTTGTGGGAAGGCGTGAGGATATATTATATTTATTATATTATTTTTCTTGGTAACCCTACAAATACATAATCTGAGGTCTGCGGAGGAAGCATCAAAGTAGCATAAATAATATATATGTATTTAAATCTTTTTCTACCCTACATTTGACGGCCGTCTGGTCTAGTGGTTAGAGCTCCTGACTGCGAAACTTGAGGTCGCGGGTTCGAATCCCGCTGAGGGCAGATATTTGTGTGATGAACACGAGTATTTGTACCTTAGTCTTGGATGTCCTATGTATTTATGTATATATCTATCTTATCTATATAAGTAAATATATCGTTGTCTAGTTACCTTAACACAAGCTTTGCTTAATTTGGGACTAGGTCAATTTTGTGTGGAATTGTCCCAAGCTATTTATTTATAAAAGGGAACAAATGTTAAAAAAGTTTATTTCGCAGTTTCTTGTCTACCTTAACGAGGTCCTGGAGCTGGTTGGTTGCCTTGAAAAGCTTGTAGACGTTGTTGGCGATATCAGTGCTGTTGGGGTTCCACTGCATCACTAGGTGAGCGACCAGCGCCTCGTAGCAGGACATCACTTGCTGTACTGTGAGGTTCTTCGCTTTGGATTCAGGACTTAAGTCTGAGAGGCCCCGGTCCTGGTGGAGGAGTGTTTGTTTTAAAAACTTCCTGAGTATTGTGTATTATATACTGTGTTATGTTCGTATGTTATATACGACTAGTAGCTGTCCCGCCCAGCTTCGCTTGGGTAAAAAAGTTGAATTGCCCGTAACACGATCGCAGCGCCACCTATAGGGTACCACTTTTATTAGCATGGGTGCAAAATAAAAGCCCGACCCCTTTCTGTGTCTCCAGGTGGATTCGAGAATGGTTTAGATTTACAATTGGACCCGATACGTGGCACGTGATCGTGTTTCAGGAAATTTTACTTTTTCAACCGGGCGAAGCTGGTCGGTAGAGCTAGTAGTATAATATCGAGACTATACTGACGACTAGCTGCACATGGTGTGCAAATTTGATTAAAATCGGTCAAGTAGTTTACGAGTTCATCGCGGGCAAACAAGGTGACGGGTAATCTTAATATATATAAATTACGTGTCACGTTGTTTGTCCGTGATGGACTAGCTGTTCCACCCAGTTTCGTTTGGAAGAAAACCCATCGAGTCTATTCTCTAATTCTAATATAATTTACAGCTTGCAGCTTACGATTTACAGCTTGGGAGCTTTAGTATCCACGCCACTGGCACTCACCATATCAATCTGTCCGAAGTTGTCACTCGTGCAAAGTGTCATCAAGATGTCAGTGAGCTTACTCCTGAGGTAGGCGCTGCCTGTCTCCCCGCTCTGGCTGGCGAGGATATCCTCCAGGTTCTCCTCCTCAACCACCTGCAGGAACTGTGCCACTGCGTATAGCAGGTTCGATATTGGCTCCTGAAAGTTAGGCACATCCGTTAATATTATCAGATGTTAACTAATACGAAATTTTAAATCTTAGATCGAATCCGCAATTAAGAGATTCGCAAATCAACTGGCGTGAATGAGGGCGTGATTGTAAAGATGAAGAAAGTAATGTTACGTTGGTTTGGACACATAGAAAGGATGAGTGAAGAAAGATTGACGAAACAGATATACAAAGCAAAAGTGTGTGCAAGAAGAGGCAGAGGAAGGCCACATTCCAACTACCTGGATCAAATAGATCGGACTCTCAAGGACGGGAACGTTAAGAGTACTCGAAACCGATGAGCATGTATGAAGAGACTAATGAATGTGGACGAAGCGAAAGAGGTATGTAAGTCTAGAGAGAACTGGCGCTCTATACTCTCTGCCTACCCCGTTAGGGACTCGGCGTGATATGTATTTATGTAACTTCTACGAAACTAACGAGATGGCGCCAGCTGTAGTGAAACAAAATCGTGATGTCTGCACACGAAATCGCAGGTATCTAACAAACTTCTAACAAACGACATTATTAAGCTTTATCAATACATTTGGGTATTCAAATTATTAAATCATTATATGTAACAAAATATCTAGTGTACATTCTATACACTAGGCAGTCCATTTTATTTACAATAACAACAATTAATAATATTTACAAAGAACAGTTGAAACTAATTACTTACAGATAAAATATTTGTCCCAAATCGGTATCCCGAGGCCACGTGCTAAGAAGACTAGGCAGTTTATTTTTGTTATAATATGTTTATATGTTTTTAGTTGACTTTCTCTCCAATAGTATATCTTCGCCTTCTGTATTAGGGTCCCCGAAGCAGTAGGCAGAGGCGTTTAAGTACCACACACCCACATTCCGCCAGAGAAGTGGGTTAGGTTTTAATTAGTTTTTATTTTTTATTTAATTTATTCACCTTGTTGCTAATGTCATATTTTATTGTCTGTGTCACCCTGTGTCACATTTATTATATATATTTTATCGTGTGTTAAAAAAAAGGTTTTCCTTTTTTTGTATCGTGTGTTGAATAAGGTTTTCCTTTACTTGTTCCCAAGTGTGCCTCGCTGGTAAACTTACCACTAAAACAGCACTGGTGGCGGTAACTTGCACGCACTTGTCCAGTAGCAGTGGATTGTCGTCGCCACCATCGGGCAGGTACTTGGCTAGGTGCTCGTACAGCAGCTCCAATATGGACTCGTGAAGCACAGGTTTTTCTCTTGCACAGTCGTAGAGTTCTACAATTAATGAATATAATTACAAATATCCTTGTTGTCCCGCACAGTTTCGTTTAATTGATCGCAGCGCCACGTATTTGTAATATTTTTTATTCTTGTTCAAACCTCACGCCTTCCCACACATCCCGAAGGTGTAGGCAGGGTGTGTAGGTAGTACCCATATACCCACGTTCCGCCAGAGATATATTTTAGGTGCGTACGTTATTTTAAATTATTTTTATTGATTACGATTATTAGATGCCTTTGTACAACAGAGATAAAATTACTAGACATATTTATTGTACGTCAACATTATAATAGAAGGGAAGATATGGGAAGCGAGGGAGGGGCACACCCATGAAAAGTTACACAAAACAAGTAAAAGATAAAATAGCCGTCGGATCGTAAAAAGAGGTCAAAGAGACGGCTCTGGACCGATATAAATGGAGGGAGCTTCAGCAGTTAGAGTGACCAGTCATACTCTTACTAACTGAGGAAGATGTCAGAGGTAACCAACCAAGAAGATACGCTTGTAGGACATTCTCCTTGACTCATACTAGCCTAATATACTTACTTACTGGTGCCAGTTACTAAGCCGTGGTGGCCGAGTGGTTTGAGCAGTTGCCTGCGCCGCAAAGGTCGCAAGTTAGAATCCCGACTGTACCAATGAGTTTTTTCAGAACTGAAGTACAGTGATTAGTCACACCACGAGCTTTACGGTGAAGGAAAACATCGAGAGGAAACCTGCATACGTCTGATAAGTAATTCAAAGGCGTATGTATAGTCGTGCTGGAGTAACGGCGATGGACTCGCCATCTGTCACGTTGCCCCCCTTATATACCTCTGGCGGAAAGTGGGTGTGTGGGTATTATCTATACACCTCTGCCTACCCCTTGTGGGAAGTCGTGAGTATATTATATTATATTATTTTATATACATACTGGTGTATAGTAGTTGCCTGACCGCGGCATCTTGCACCAGACACCGTCGCAGTATGGACACCACCTCCATGCACATAGCCTCGTTGCGCACACGTGACGTCACTCTTAAACGAAAATGAAATTGTATTTATAGCACAATGATGCATTCTAAGCTATTCAATATGGGGTACTTCAAGAAGGGTGTGAAAAGGTTTTCGCGGAGGGCTATCGTCTGCCCTTGTTGAAAACTCCGTGGACTTTAGAACGTGGTCCAGAAGAAGGGCATGAGCGTATAGATAGTGCCATTCACGAAGACGCGCCCCACTATTCTTTCTTATACTTTATAGTGTAAGTATGCAACCTTCCATTCATGTTTGAGTGTTATCGGTACCGGTATTTTTTATTTTTTTTTGACACTGATTACCTATGCACGCACACTACAATTAATAGACTCGGGTCATAATCCCCGCATCCCGCGACCCCCTCAACTAGACATGGTGGGGCGCGTCTTCGTGGATGGCACTCTCTGTATAACGGAAAGTGTTCTGACGAATTGTTCAACATGATGCCAACGGCTAACTTTTACTCTCCCTCTCTCTAGCTATCGGAAGGGAATTAGTCTCCACACCTTGGAACCAAAAAGTTATCTCCCTGCGTGGTTTGTAAGGAGTTTCAGAGTGATAGCCGATGGTACGGCCGTGCCGCCTTTTAGCCTGACTGGGCAGATTTCTTTGCTAGTATGGAATCAATTATAATCTATAATAATCTTTATAATAAGATTAGAGATTAAATTCTGTTGTTTTTGTGTGAAAGAGTAACAAATATAACAAATTCGAAAATATGATAAAAGCAATCGCATTTATGATATACTAGCTGTGCATCGCGGTTTCACCCATGTAATGTCTGATTTTAGTTGATATTCAATGTATTTATCCAGATTAATAATCTATCTCTGTGCCAGATTTCATTCAATTCCTTCCAGCCGTTCTGGCATGATCGAGTAACAAACATCCATACACACGGACAAACTTTTTTCATTTATAATACATACATATCATCACGCCAAGTCCCTAACAGGGTAGGCAGAGAGTATAGAGCGCCAGTTCTCTCTAGACTTACATACCTCTTTCGCTTCGTCCACATTCATCAGTCTCTTCATACATGCTCGGTTTCGAGTACTCTTAACGTTCCCGTCCTTCAGAGTCCGATCTATTTGATCCAGGTAGTTGGAACGTGGCCTTCCTCTGCCTCTTCTTGCACACACTTTTGCTTTGTATATCTGTTTTCAATCTTCTTCACTCATCCTTTCTATGCGTCCAAACCAACG
>JACCPG010009060.1:0-10187 GCA_016069955.1 Drepana arcuata
AATGGGTGGAATGGGTGGAAATTTATATTATATTTCATTAATTTACTTCACTAGAATATAAAGTTCTAAGAATAGCAATTACATAAGATTGAATTATTGCAACAGCTGATACCTATTTAAGGCGTGTTTACATATTATCAAAATAGTTGTATCGTTAAGCAGATACGATTTGTATAGTAATTGATTACCTATATGGAGACGTATATGACATTGTGTATTATTAGGACGGAATAGAGTGCTTTATTGTCTGCAATTCCAGTGTCATAATATCTTATTAACATTTGCTATTTCCACATGCCAATAGTTGTAACAAATGTATACTTATTAATACACTTTTAATAGGAACACATGAGCATTAAACACAGAAGAATGTTAAAGGAAGATGACAATAGATTGTCCAAAAATGATTTTTTACATTTACTGTTAAGTTTCCTCAAACATAATCTCGACCAATCACAATAATATTATCTGAAAGTTATGAATTTCCGAACGAGGATGAATGAAAATTTTCTTACATAGTTTTCTTAAACTGTGTAAAAAACGGCGAGTTTCGCGATTATTTCCTTCAAAAGGAAAGCGACACAATCGCAGTATTCTAATTAGTAATAAATATTTGAAAATGAATATTGCAATGTTTACAAGGTAGAATTGGAACATCATAGATGATAGACATGAAACTAAAATGTAACTAAACATTAAATATACGAGATTTAACATGAGGGGGCGTCCATAAATTACGTGATATGTTTAAGGGGGGGAGGGAGTCGAATCAAATCACATCTAATCTTACGTTGGAGAGAGGGGTCTCGGCAAATATCACGCAATCCTTTTTCTGATTAAACAAAAAAATATGTACTTTTTTGGTCCATTTAATCCAGATTGAACATGCGTAAGATTTAACCTTATAATTAAACTCTCAGCAATATTGATTACTAGTCTTAAGTAGTCGTAAATAAAAGCACGAAGCACTTTTTTTTTCTTTTTACAATATTTTCTTACGTAAACGCGTTGGATTTATATAAATCCGTTTACGTAAGAAAGCCATATTTTGAAAAATCTCACGTGAGATTGGGGGATGGGGGAGGGGGTTGAATAAAATCTCACGATATCTCACCAGGGGGGAGGGAGTTACAGAAAATTAAAAAATACACCTCACGTAATTTATGGACGCCCCCATATTATGGTTAATCTCATGTTAGTATAGATGAGAGACGAAATGTTGACAAGAATATGCAAATAAAGGAGAAGATAAAACAGATTTGGTCTTGTTTTAGGTAATGTTTAAGACTTGTAAAACTTGATAAACGAACTACATATATCGCCTAAGCCAAATTAGTTAGTAAGCAGAATGTACGGCATACCGGACAAACCTCAGTGTTTAATTAAATTAAAAGGAAAACAAAAGGTAGTTACGAGGTCCATTAAAACTACCTAAAACACCACAAGTCAATCGAAAATCAAGGATGAAAGATGTTATACATAATCTAGCTTAAACATAATCATTTGTTAAATCTTAACTGAGATCAAATTACAATGAGCTATCCTCAGTTATATTGGAATTTTAATAGCCGTGGGAAATGCTTGTTACCTTCAAAATAACGGTTCATAAAGAGCGTTATAAATAAATATTACATTTCTTTACGAGTCGTTACTATCACGACCTTAATAATTTTAAAAAAGTCACTCTACTGAAAATTACAAGTAAATAGTACTGAAAATAGTGACTCTGTATTTGTATGGCAAAATGCTTATTAAATAATAACTTTTATTGTGGCGCTTAACTTGATGTAACATATATATACGTATCAACACGCCGAGGCCCTGATGCGGCAGATAGAGTAGAGCGCCAGTGCTTTCTTTACCAAAAGGACCTACCTTTTTGACCAGTAGAGGATTTTAAGTTCCGTCGCGTACAGTGTTACGTGATACCATTGTTAGTTCTAGATATATAAATAAATGCAATTTTAAACTCCATTAGCAGTCCTAACTTTTAGTATTCTTTATGTCAAGCTTTTTATTTTATTGTAACTTTTCAACGATCTCCCGATATGACCTAATGCTACGTGAGGTAAGTTCTTTCTCAAACCGACCACATTTAAGTCTACTTTTCTAAGTATTTCGTCTGAATCTTTCGACTGTGTGCGCATTAGTTTCTCACAAATCTGCTTATCTTCTGGCTTTAATAACATCGCTTCGGTGCAATCTACTACTTCTCTTTTCTGTCTGGCAATTGTCTCATCGTTATTAAGAACTTCTGCTCCATTTCTTTGTACATTCGAAATAACGTTATTATCATTATTATTTGGTTTAGTTTCACCCTGTTCTTTGGCTTTTAAGTTAATTATAGGCAGAGGCACATTGTGAATAACAGTTTCTTCATTAACTTGTGCGTCCTCTCCTAGTTTATAAGATTGAGGCTCGTCCGGTGAGTGCGAGTGATCTGTTTTTACTTTAATATCTGATATTTTAACTTCTTGAGCTGGATTTTTATCTATATCTTCAACTACATGGTTAATATTTTCTATTGGTGGATAAATTTTCACGGGTTCATTTTTATGGATTGGCTCATTTGGTTGCTGTTGAGAATAATCTACACCTTTTGCGACATTCGCTTCATTCTGTACTTTCTTAATGGTTTGGACCGGGGCTGAATTTTTTATAACTTTTGCTTGTATATTAGCGTCGTTTGGAATGTTCACTGGTTTACTGGGTTGGGACGGCTTGGACACTGGCTTTTGTTTGATATCCTGAATGGCTTCTATTGTTTCAACGGCTTTCTTTGCGATTTCCTGTACAGCCTCATTAGTTAGTTTCTCTAAACGCTCGGATTTTTTTACCTCTTCCTGTCCCACTACTGGTTTCTCGGTAACACCGCCGATACTTTGTATCGCCATATTGGCGATCTGTTTTATACTTTCTACAGCAATTTTCTTTGCTTGATTACTGTCTTCGTTTTTATTCTCTTGCAACTCTTGTTTAGTTTTAATAATCTCGTCTAGAATTTCTTTTTGCTCCTTAATAAGTTCCTTCTGTTCTTCTCCGTGCTGTTTGATGGTCTCTATTAGCTGTTTCTGTTTGTTTATTTGTATTTTGTCCTCATTGGAAGTCGGTTTAATTTCTTCTTTGACATTTTCTACATTATTATTAATCTCAAAATTCTTATTGATATCGCCATTTGCTACTTTATTGCCGTTTAGTTCAATTATAACATTGTTGGGATGTGTTGCTGATACTTTGTTCATACCTTTTGGCGGGTCTGGCATAACTTTCAGATTTTGGCTTTCATTAATCTCTTGTACATTACTCTGGGCGACTCTTTCATTGGACTCTGGCGGAACTGGGTTGGGGGGCTGGACTTCGGAGTCCTTTATAATTTCACTGTTCAAGTCGTTATTAATCGGTATTTCGCCGTTGGACAGAGGCTTCGGTATAAATTCTGGAATAAAAAAAATACAATACAATAACTTAATAATAAGACCTTGAGACAATTCCACACATAATGACCTAGTCTTACACTAAGCAAGACTTGTACTATGGAAACCAGACGTTATACATACATATCTATATAAATATATAGTCAGATAAACACTTCATAACATACTACATATAACATACTAGAGCCGTGGTGGCCGAGTAGTTTGAGCAGTTGCCTGCGACGCAAAGGTCGCAAGTTCGAATCCCGACTGTACCAATGAGTTTTTCTGAATTAAGTACAGTGATTAGTCACACCACGAGCTTAACGGTGAAGGAAAACATCGAGAGGAAACCTACATACGTCTGAGAAGAAATTCAAAGGCGTATGTATTGTGCTTGAGTAACGGCGATGGACTCGCCATCTGTCACGTTGGCACCTAATATACCTCTGGCAGAAAGTGGTTGTGTGGGTATTACCTGTACCCTTCTGCCTACCCCTTCGAGGACCCTTGTGGGAAGGCGTGAGGATATTAACATACTACATACATAATAAAAAAAATACTGGTACCATCACAAAAGTACCAAACATTTTTTACTTAGTTACAAAATACACATAGTCGTCTCGAACATAGGACTTTCTCCATTTTGAAAGATTTTTAAACAAAATTCGTTGCGCTGACTTAAAAACAAATGGCTACTTTATACGAACACTAGCTTATGCCCGCGGCTTCGCCCGCGCGGAGTTCGAAAAAGTAGCAGAAAAACATCAAAAAAATCCAAACTTATCAACTTTTGCCATTATAATATTAATAAGTGGTAGCCTATGTCCTATTCCCAGGTATAAGCTATCACCATTTCAACTTTCAGTCAAATCGGTTCAGCCGTTTGGCCGTGAAAGAACCGCAAACATCCAAACTTACAAACTTTCACATTTATCATATTAGTAAGATAAGATAATTCACCCATATTCATCTAAATACCCGCACCCAGCAGGAATCGAGTCCGGGACCGCAACCTTAGCGGCCTGGTGCACTGTCCACTGGGCCAGATGGCGGTATTTTTATCTGAGGCCATTAAAATTTAATTTTTTTAATTTACCTTCAATTTTGTCCCTCTTCTCAAAGAAATCTTCCACCATTTTGTCGATGCGTTCCTGAGTGATGTACTTTTCATCGTATCTGTCGAGGTTCTCAGCCGCTTGTAGGTTGGCGTATGTGCCGAGTACCATTATGATTAGGCCGAGGACTAATACACCCTGCCAAAATTAAGTACACGCATTATTTATAAACAAAAATTGTAAGATACGGCTCTTAATAAACATATGAGTTTCCTTCCGCAAACGCCCAGGCTGTACAATAAACTCCCCGTTGAGGTTTTCAACAACCAATCAAAATATTTTTATTTTACACTAGCTGTGCCCGCGACTTCGTCGGCGTGGACGGCTTTTTTATCTTTCGTAAAAATGTTTTTTTTTTCTATAAAAAGTATCCTATGTTACTTCTAATACCTCCAAGAATATGTGTACAAAGTTTTATGATGATCGGTTTAGTAGTTTTTACGTGAAAGCGTAACAAACAAACTTACATTCACATTTATAATATTAGTAAGGATAGGCCTACATGGGCACTTATAACACGTCGAAAAAGGTGCACGGTTCGTGGTGGTCGTTTCCATGGAGAAGAACCGGCAAGAAACTCCATGGTTACTCTTTTCATGGTTTTCCCTGGAGGATACAGCATAGAGCTCATCAAGAAGGGTTAGATTCCTGTCGTGGCGGCAACGCGTGCAAAGTGTTGCGTGTTGCATGCGTCCATAGGCTGACCGCTTATCATCAAGCACTACATGCTTGTTTGCGACCTTAATGGTAGAAAATAAAAAGAGGCAGTGCTTTGTTTTCCAAAGCCTCACCAATATTTCTTTGTCTAATACCTGTCCTAGTATGATAAAAAATATCATAATTAGCATTTCTCAATTAAATATTATAGGTACTGACTGATATTTCTTTCAGTAGAATACGATTTGAACTACGTATTTTGTCACACTACGCCTATATAATGTTAAAAGTACCAACCTTAGCGAGAACTCTCTCGTTGGTATTCTTAAAGGTGACATTGACGAAACAGGCCGCTGGGAAGACTACGCAGATGAGGACCCCAATGGTGGACCCCACCAGACCGAGCACCAGCTCGATGTTCGGAATCAGCAGGCTTATGAATAATGCAACGGCTATAATGGCCACTGTGATACAACGGAATGTAGTCTCCGGGATGGAGTGGTTTATAATATGGTCGTGGTGAGAGGAGTGTACCTGTC
This sequence comes from Drepana arcuata, assembly GCA_016069955.1. Classification (NCBI taxonomy): domain Eukaryota; kingdom Metazoa; phylum Arthropoda; class Insecta; order Lepidoptera; family Drepanidae; genus Drepana; species Drepana arcuata. The sequence continues at coordinate 5,728 of JACCPG010009060.1, forward strand.
GATATCATTCAAAATCAATAATCTTTTATTCAACAGAACACAAGAGAGCAAAACACAACAGAACAAAAGAGCCGTGGTGGCCGAGTGGTTCGAGCAGTTGCCTGCGACGCAAAGGTCGCATGTTCGAATCCCGCCTGTACCAATGAGTTTTTCTGAACTTAAGTACAGTGATTAGTCACACCACGAGCTTTACGGTGAAGGAAAACATCGAGAGGAAACCTGCATACGTCTGAGAAGAAATTCAAAGGCGTATGTATAGTCGTGCTCGAGTAACGGCGATGGACTCGCCATCTGTCACGTTGGCACCTAATATATAATAAACCCTCTGGCGGAAAGTGGGTGTGTGGGTATTACCTATACACCTCTGCCTACCCCTTCGGGGACCCTTGTGGGAAGGCGTGAGGATATATTATTATTATTATTTTATTCAACGTAAGGGACACAGGAAAAACGTCACATATTAAATACAAAGTTATCGTTACCATTGTATTAAAAAAAACCTTTCAGTAGAAAGGCGAAACAAACTCCCCAGTCATCTTTGTACGTTAATTTTTTACGTACATTTTATATTCACAGGCGTGAATCCCTCTATGTAGAAATAATCACTGCACTTTTTTTCCTTTACTTGAGTTTTGTCGCACAGCGACTATGCCACTCCGTGAGGTCACTTTTATGTAAAAGTTATTAAAATCTACGCTTATATAACTTTAATAAATCTCTTATTTCTTAAATTCAGAATAAAACAATTGATACAGGACCCCTTTGAACCTACTATCATAATTTTGTACGATATTTTCCTCTTAATTATTATTATTACAGACCTAGTCCACAGACATCTCACGACGCAATCTATAGAACATTTAAAAACATGCATAGTTCCTCGCGTGGTATGCAGGGATATTAGAGCGTCAGTTCTCTCTAGACTTAAATGCACCACATTGATCAGACTTCACACATGCTCCCCGGTTTCGAGAACTCTTGACGTATTTACGCCTTCCCACAAGAGGCCCGAAGGAATTGAAAATACACTCCTGTCCTTTCTATTGAATGTGTATGTAATACATTACCTTTTTATACAAGAAAGAGTAGAGACTAGCTCGGCAAGGGAATATGATGAGTGGGAAGCTGAAAGCTAATGACATGACGAATCCCAACTTGATGACGTCACTGGCCATGGTGGGGCTCAGGCTCATCAAGATGTTACCTGCAACCAACATTCATTTGTTAAAATTGTATTGCAATACGAATAATTATCCCGTTCAAGTTGGAATTGGCCAATTGGTTCAAAGTTTGGCCAAAAATTGTAGTTGGCCAAACCAAGAGTAAGGGAAAGCTTTAACTTAAAATAGTAACTTGGAGGCTTATAGGCGTCAAGCAAAGCATAGGTTTCTAACAAACTTGGGAAGAATTTGTTAATGTACATTGATACAAATATGTCGAATTGATAGGTACTGTCTGTAGCTAAATTTCGCTTGTTCAATCCCAAGCGTTGCCATAGAGCCAAATTTGTGTAAAATTATGTTTGCATGTGGAATTATATGCGAAAGTTCTACTAGCTTATAGTTTTTGGCAAAATTAGTTTGTATGTGGTCGCAGGATATTATTATTACTACATCTTACCGGATATCTCCTGCGAACTGAAGGCAATGTAACCAAACACGCCGAGCGTGAGGTACACGCTAGTGCAGATGTTAATAGCGTTCTTGGTGACCACGTTCATCTTCTCCAGAGACAATGATGGCAGTGATTCAAATATTTCGAATAGTTGTCTGCACAGATAGAAACAATTGCAGTGTTAATATAGTCTGTGTTAATGTGCTACACAGGGAGTCTCAAATAGAGTTCCAGAATTTGTATGGTGGTGCGAACATATCCTAATGACGATGTAATAAAAGAAATAGCTCCAAAGGTAATAAAATTACAACATTAATAAAGATTCTCACTTCGAAATGGCTTTAATGTTTTTTTTCAGAATTTATTAATAGTTTATAGGAAAGAAAAATACAAACGTCGCTAGATATAAAATATATAACTCTCTTCTTCTACTAGCCTTCTAACTTCTAAATTTGTTTCATCATAATGCATTGGACAGAAACACCTGGAAATAATTGTTTTTAGGTTGTCACAATTTTATTTATAGACTAGCGGCCCGTCCCGGCTTCGCACAGCCTATATAAATCAGTGATAATTTAGCATTCAAATGGTGAAAGAAATTTTAAAATTGGTCCAGTACTTTTTGAGCCAATTCCTTACCAACATACTTACATACATATCTTTCCTCTTTATAATATAAAGTATAGACATGTACTCACGTCTGACAGAAGAGTGCCATTGACAGTATGGGCACGCATTGCAGCACGCCGGCCGGCTTCCACAGTTCTAAGCGACGTTGCCAGTCTACGCTCCACATCTGAGCGGCTGCGTCTGCTATTACCTACACAATTATACTTGAGTTAAATGCTGTAGCACATTTACCAGCAAGCCTAGGGCAGCAATTTGAAACCTATTTTCAAAAATCGAATTTGTATTTTATTGAAAAAATAAAAGTATTATATTTCACACTAGAATTACTTATTGTAAAGGCCGGTGTGCCGTGTGTGCCACAAATGTGCGAACTACCCGGCTACCAGGGTCGTAATAATAATAATAATAATTACCTACTTGCATAATAGGTTAATTTGAAATTTTTTTTTGGAAATAGAATACATCTAGAATGGCAATAGCGCCAATTGTAGTTAAAATGACAAACGACTGACAATTTGACTGTCAATGAAAAAACTACCATAATATATTGTGTTTAAATTTGAAATTCATAAAAAAGAATTTTACAAAACAACACACGATCGCGCATGGGTACCAACCTTCATAACGAGACAGAAGTAGAACCCTATAGTAGCCGCGCTGACATTACTCAGGCTATCCACATTACGCAGGAGTCCAAGCGGTAGTACACACACCACAGACACTATCACCATTATTGATGTTCTGCCAAGGAAAAGTAATAATTTTTTTAATAAAAGCCCTGGTTGAGTACTGGATCGACTAGTTGCCTGCGACACAAAAATTGCAAGTTCGAATCCCGACTGTACCAATGAGTTTTTCTGAACTTAAGAACCGTGATTATTCACACCACGAGCTTTACGGTGAAGGAAAATATCGAAAATAAACCTGCATACGTTTTAGAAGCAATTCAAAGGCGTATGTATAGTCGTGCTTGAGTAACGGCGATCGGCGTCACGTTGGCACCAAAAATATATCTCTGGCAGAAAGTGGGTGTATGGGTATTACCTATACACCTATGCCTACCCCTTCGGGGACCCTTGTGGGAAGGCGTGAGGATGGTCATAATTCGGACAGAGAGTACATATAAACTTACAGGATATTTCAGATAAATCGTAAAAGTAAACATATTAAATACACGATTTTTTTTTAAATCATTTAACTTTTTTTAGCCTGATGGACAACGCCATCTATCGCTTCATTACTGAAATCATCGTGAACTGCATGAATATCAAGGGAAGCAACACGTCGAGAAACTCGGGAAACAAGTGTGCAAGGGGTTAGGTTGTATTTGTCTTTAAGTATTATCAACGCCATCTATCGCGTCAAGAAGCTAACTTTAATCGTAGTATGAGGTCCTGAAGACAATAGCACTTCCTAATATAACCCAAGTCCCGAAAAAGTGCATTTATGTGCATACAGTCTCAATAGCACAATTTTTATCAATACAGTAATTCATATATAGCTATATATTTATCAGTGGGTGTGTGGGTATTGCCTATACACCTCTGCCTACCCCTTCGGGGACCCTTGTGGGAAGGCGTGAGGATATATATATATATAAAGGATATATATATATATATATATATATATTATATATATAAATATATGTATATATATATATTATATATATAAATATATGTATATATATATATATATATTATATTATTTATCAATGATGAACCAAATGAGTGCAGATTTTAAGCCAATTTACTAGATTCTAATACAATCATGATTTGATGTTATCTGTTGGAACAATTTTATACAAAGTACATTTAATTTAATTGCCATGTAGATTTTATCAGATATGAATACATTATCATGATTTTTTTAACAGGCAAGATAATCTAAATCTTAAGTACATGTATTTTGTTTTAAGATTGTGTATTATAATAATCATATAGGGTAGGCAGAGGTTTATAGGTAGTACTCACACACCTACTTTCGGCCAGAGATATATTTGAAGTGTAAATATATTTCAAACATTAATGAATATGGATGTTGCAAAAGACATCTGTAACGCTAGATATAACTGGTGTTAATGTCTGTTATGTATCTGGTGGGTACTTATTTAATCTTATTGACTAATAAGATTTGTAAAAGTACAAGTGGGTAGTTTGTAAGCATATATTGTGGATATTTTAGTCAGTGGTTTGCTACCTAGCACAATACATGTGACT
>JACCPG010009061.1:0-39491 GCA_016069955.1 Drepana arcuata
TATTCTTATTATAACGTAATGATCAATAAGTAAGGCTCAACAGTACGGTAGCGGTGCGGTTCTAATCCGGCTCGAATCGCTGGATATTATTCAATAACTCCACAAATCGGAATACGGTAAGAGCCTGGACCGATTGCTCGGTTAGCCGTTTTTTTGTGGGAAACATTTCGTTTTTCAATCACAAGCTAACCTTTTTACGGTGTTGGGCGCGGTGAGGGCGATAAATATCGGACCTTATGGGCGCGGGCGGCTTTGAAGTGCGCGTTTTATCCCGATTGCTACACAATTTTTGGACGTTCTCTTCATTTATTTTGGATAGCGATGGACGAATAGACTCCTCGTGCGCTCCACACGATCAGAGCTACAACGCACATGATCATATAAGATAATATTGATTCTAAACAATGCTTAAATGTGATTCATGGAATGCTTTCGGTGTCCTCAGCTTAAAATGCGCTAATCGTTATCGTCCGTAGCCTAACGACAAAATGTTAGTTCGTATTGCCAGTTAAACGACTTTCTTAGAAGTTTTGCTCCCTAAAATCAGTAAATATACACACATCATGCCTGACCCTCACGAGGTAGTAATTTCATAAAGACCTCTTAAGACTGGGTACCTAGATACGTATTAACATGAATTTATTGAGTATTGGTGTTACTCTCTCTAATTAATATACAATCATATGAGTTTCTTAAATACAGCAAAAAGTGAAATCCCGTGAACGTTCACGTCAGTGATAAAATATTGTGATTTATGATGTGTATGTCCATATCATGTATAGAATAGATAAACATCGCACCGGGAGCTTCTACTTTAATAATCTACACAAACAAGTCTGCAGCATATGTATTGGTGAATATGGTAATGCACTTATAACGGTTTATTAGTATAATATATATCACCACTAAAACCGAAATGTTGCGCGGAATTAAAATAAATTAAGAATACGGAACTTTTTATACAACGACAACATATGACGCCCCACATTATACATGTACAGTACAGGATAGAGCTAAGAACTTCAGCGGTTATGGAAGTACCTGGGAGGTATAATATCCAGTTCTACTTATACTACTGAACTCCAGCAAATGAAGTGTCCTTTATAGTCTTGTTCCACACTGTGTTTTACTAGCGTCTTACGGGTATTTTTGCACAAAGGAAACCATCGCTATGGCATATGAATTAACATGATACCACTCAGTCACCACGGCTCTTATAATTTCATCCATTTGTTGATAATTAGACACCTACATTACATACACATAAGTATAAACCTGTAGAGTCCCTCTCGGGGTGGAGTGCTAGTTCTATCTAGACTTACATATCTACCTCTTTCATACACACGTGATCGTCGGTTTCATTCCGTTCCTTATTACGTTACGTTCCCATCCTTAACGTTTCCCATACATGTTCGGAGTCATTTAGATTTATACATATATATTATTTAGAGTTTGTATAGGTGTGTAAGTCTAAAGAGAAGTACTGGTACTCTACTCTCACCATACCGTACGGTGTGCTGCTAAAGTGTTCAGTAACTGAAGCGTTTTAAGTTGCGTCTGCCTCCAAGATACGTTTACGCGGAACCAGTGGGTTGCTGAAACCGCTGTGCTTTTGTCGGCTGCACAGCATGGCCTCCACCCATGCAAGTGCCACGAGGCTCCATCAGCGGGCTGGCAACGGTCCCGTGTCCGTGTCCTCTGACGGCTGCGGCGGAGTGTAGGAGGGGGAGCGCCCCGTCTAACAAAGACGCACGGGTGACTTTTGACTTTCGTGTGGTTAAGCTTCATAATATAATTGAGCTCGAACAAAATCCGGCCGAGTATTACCATACAATGGGCCAGTCAGTTCCGTCGAGCCCGCCAGGTCGTCGGGGGCAAAAAAACACTACCACTTGCAGTCGTGTGCCAACGACAATGTCTCAACGACAGCCAATGCTCACTCAAATTGGAACCCAACGACTGCTGTGTAGATTTTATAATTGATTGTGCATAGAGTGACTAAAGCTGTTGCGAAGGAGTGGAGGAGGTTGGCAGGCGTCCATCGAAGGCAGCCCATCATGAGCCCGACGACTGTTTGACGAGTGACAAGAGTCTAAAAAACTGCCGTGTAAGTTACGTAGTGGCGCACGGCGCTGGCGGAGCAGCTCCTCAGTTTTGAGTTATTGCAGTGCGTTTGCAGTTTTTGCGCGGCTCGGGGCCTGATGGATGCGTTTTGTTTACTTTGCTGTCTCCGAGCGTTAAGCTTTTTGACGTTTCCATATTGGTTGTTTTCTTGTCTGTTGGAATTTCCGCTGGAGCTCGAGGGACTTACATATATCAATAAGTAATTGAACGCCATTATCCGATCATTTGGTGTCGGCTCGACGTTCACGGGATTTTTTACACTAGACTTTTGAGTCTGATCCATCAAAACCTTCCAACGCGCTATTTATCCCCTTGAAACTGACAAGCGCTCATACTGTGGAGCAGTCACTCCCATACACTCGTCAAACTGGCATTATGGTCCAATAGGTATGAGTACCTACATTTGTATTTATTCAGCGGCTTAAAAATATCTGAAACACTATGCTGCCTGTTATTTTATGTAACAGTTTCCTCAACTATAGAAACCGCGGCGAATGACTACATTGATGTCTCACAATGGTAATATATAGCCTCGTGTGTGCACCTGACCACTTTCTACGGACGGTCGACGCCCGACACATACACAACTGCTTACCATATTGCATCCGGGTGACATCGCTTTTGTTCCATGTATTATGATCATGTTTTCAGCACAGATTTCATTTTGTACGTAAAGGAACTTTACCTATGAATGTTAAAGATGTATTTGCATTACTTTGTAGCTTTACAAATATAATAAAAGCCATCATCCACCCTTCCACATCCGCACATAAACGCACACATCCACACTCACGTGCACACACACACACACACACACACACGCAGAGCGTCACACAAATGTGTGCCCAAGTCCGGTAGCTAGATATACTTGTGATTACTTACGTTGTAGAGCGGCGGCGACGTGCCAGGAATCGCAACCAGCGGGCGACGTGCGACGTGCGGAATGCGGGGCCGACTAAATCCTATAAAATATACACCCAAATTAATCATTTTCAATGACGATCCGATCAATACCCATATTCTGTTATGATATACATCTTCACCGAGCTCCGTGTATATTGCAATGTTGGTAATAAGCACCATATACACAGGCAGAACACCATCATATCCCTCAAAGAACAAATAGCTTGCTATAAGATAAGTAAACAAATTATGCACCGTGCCTTCAGTCCAAGAACAGTCCCTTCAAAACGTTCAACTGTGAACTTTGAACCAGTTCCGTAGCACAAATTGGTTAAACAAGTGCTCGTGTGATTGATTGAACACAATTAGTTTGCATTAAGTATCGTCATTATGATAATTTAGCTATATGTTAATGCTAGGATACATTTTTACGATGTGTATAAAGCTGTCGCAATCGAAGGTCGTAGTCTTCTCGAGTCATCGCCGGAATACGACTTAATGCCAACTTTGCCTCGGTTGGTCTACTCTCAATCAAGAGTTGGGTTGTTTTAATGACTTGTCTTACTATAAAATTACCTAATGGGCTAGCTACTAAGTAATGCTAAGGACCAATAAAACCCGTCTTGAACACAATTGCTAAAATCCGCTGTTATGATGGAGTAGCCAACTGTTTCCACCGGGTGAGATGCTTTCTTGCTCACCTTTCATATTCAAGGTTTATTGTGGAGATAAATCACCGGAGTGCCGATGGATTTGTTGTTGCACAACTTGGCGCCAATTAATGATGGCCATTCAAATGAGAGAAAGCCCCCGCCCAGCAACAGGCACCGCCACACATTAGGTACAATATCAAGCGACCACCTTCTCACGTTTCCGGTAGTACGAAGTTCCCTACGAGAGCCGACGACATGTCAATGCGATTATAATTTACATTTTATTTATGATAATTTTATGGAAAAATGCAAAAAGTTTTCATTTTTTACGGTTCATCTCCGATTCTAACTAAAATCATTTCGCTGAGTATATTATGTAATTTGACCATAAGCCTTCGTAGGTTGGATAAATGTTGGTCGGGTTGCTATGAGAGGCGTCAATAAAAAAATATATATTTTGCCAGCTTTGAAGCAAAAGTAACTTTATTTACACTGTTTGTTTACTAAACTATATTAGGAAAACAATTACATTAATTGAAATTTTTATAACAATTAATAAGCTCTGATAAATATATCTAAACTTAAGAACTACAGTAATTGACGATGATAAACGCATAATTTTCTAAAATAAATATGAACGACACGTGCAGCAGAGAGTTACCTTAATACATCTCCCTATTCAAGAAATCACACTATAGTTAGCAATAATCCTAAGCTGTATAGGATTCTGTGACAGTGAAAACGAAACGAATATACGTTTGGATTCCCAAATTCCTGTGTTCTGATATTTTCCCTGCCAACAATAACTTCACTTCCAAACTGTTCGGCACAAAAGTCCAAAAAGCTAGTAGGTATGTGTATCGATTTACAGCCACTGTGCTTAGTATTCAGTACGCGTGGCAAGCGCTCCGCAAGTGGCTCTACTTGCGCGCGCCTTACAAGGCGCCGGACGTCTGCCGCGAACGTGATGCATCCCGGCCTGCCATCCTTACCGGTGGACAATGATTAATTTGTCACCTATTTATATAGACCCTTATGCAAGGATTTAATTAATGTCTGTGTCAATTTCTGCCTAGGCAGATATAGTGGGCATGCATTAGTACTTTACACGTTAATTTACACGTTTATTATTGCTTCTTCTCGCTCTTTGATCTTCATTCGAAATCAAATGTCGACATCAGGATTACCATAAATTAATACACATAAATTACGATTAACAAAGCTCCTAATTATTTATTTTGACAATATAAATAATTAGGACATTAAGGCTGAATATATCATTGAAATATATATTTTTCGGAATAAGCAAATAAGTATAAATAACTATGGCATATCGTATTACCGTGGTCCTGCAGTGCGAGATGTTTTCAGAACTGTAAATAGAATTTATACAAATGTGTGTGAAAATTCTAATCAATAATATTTAATGTGAGATCCAAAGTAGAGCACTATCCGCGCTGTAGCTACTTGCAAGTACAAGTAGGAGGAAAGCATTTCCCTGACACGGTTCCTCACAAGGTCGACGCCCGCGCCACGGCCGCAGGACAACAGGCGTACATCACAATACTGAGCACATTTGTTAACCTAAAACCACTTAGAATATGTTTACACTCATAGGCACAAATAAACCATTGCGTATAATATAATTGGGCATTAACAATGAGCATTTGAGCAAAAACACTATGTATAAACACATGTATTAGGTAAACGCCTTCTTTTTTAAAAGGAAAAAAATCTATTGGTAAAGGCCGCTGGGGTTCGAATCAGCAATCTTGACGTTGCGACGTAACGTCTGGCAACTTATTCAATCTCTCAGTGTTGAATTGTATCTAAAATTTGTATCCTTTATTGGCATTAGTGGAAAATCTTAATTCTCTCTGCACTTTGGTCTTGTGTAATATATGTTGTTTGTGGGTTGAAATCTACTGAAATCTACTGTAACCAGCGAGCATGTCTGGAGACGCTAATGGATGTAGATAACATGAAATTGTTCTCTCAGTCTGAGGAGAACTGGCGCTCTACGCCGTGAGGGGCTCCATGCGAAGATGTGTTAATACTATATCATATGGATGCTCGTATAGTTAATAGGACATGTCCTACAAACTATGCGTGCATCTATACGGGTCAATAATAGATAACGTATAAAGACCCAGATGGATTGGAAGTCACGTAAAATAAATGGGCCAGGTGAGAAATGTTCAGGAGTTGTCTGCTTGTGTCCGCGAGTGCTTGCATTTACATAAACTGTATTAGGCCCGCATGTAGCGGTAGCGAGCTGTGAAGCTTATTAAAAAATTGTGTGATCGCGAAGTAAACAATCAAACAAATTTAAATAAGACTTTAGGTGACTAGGTATTAGATTAATAGATGTCCACACGATGACATAGCGTGTAATATAATAATTTGTTGCGAGCTTCAACAAATTACTGTGCACAAAAATTGTAGACTGGGGCAGTTCATGGAAAATCGCAGCTATTTGTTTCTATCTTATTATTTACTATCTTACAACACTAGCTTATGCCCGCGGCTTCGCCCGCATGGAGTTCGAAAAAGTAGCTACAATATTTTCCTGCTAGAATCGGTTCAGCCACTATGCCGTGAAAGAGCAACATACAAACTTGGGCCTTTATAATATTAGAACATCGAATTATTTGGAATTTTAGTAATGACAGGATTGAGTTTTCAAACATGTGTCAAAATAAAACGTAATTCAAATCAAAAGCACTAAGGAGTATTGATATCATTTTGATGCAAATCTGAATTACTTACTACTAATAATAAGGCAAATTTTATTCCTGTAGGAAGTTTGAATTTTCGGGATAAAAAGGATCCTATGTCCTATTCCTAGGTATAAGCTATCACCATTTCAAAAGCCAAATCGGTTCAGCCGTTGTGCCGTGAAAGAACCGCAAACATCCAAACTTACAAATTTTCACATTTATAATATTGGTAAGAAGTAAGGTTACTGTGGTCCTGCAGTGAAGGATGTTTTCAGAACTCCCAAGAATTATTTACCGATGTTTATACATTTCATATCTATTAACATCGATAATAGTATCGTATTAGTTAAGAATTATATGTAGCTATGACAGCTTCATACCTACATATAGTTCTTAACTAATACGCTAAGAGCAGATCGGTGACAAACTCGCCATCATTCGCAAAGCAGCTGGTGGCAACGAGGGTGTGATGGTAAAGATGGAGAAATGCTTCTTACGTTGAGTTAGACATACTGAGAGGATTGGTGAAGACAATTGAGTTGACTAATGAGAGGTAAAGGAGGACCACGTTTCAACTACCTAGATCAAATCGATAAAATACGCAAAGATAGGAACGTCAAGAGTTCTGGAAACCGGCGAACATGTATCACTGAAGAGAGGAGAAGAGTAATGTAGATGAAGCGAAAGAGTTCTGCATGTCTAGAGAGAACTGGCACCTTGCACTAACTGCTTATCCTGTGTGGGTTAATGTACATGTTTGTATGTGATTGTCGTAGGAGTGTTGTTCAATCTTCTTTTTCTCTTTCCTACACCTTAGTATATGTAGCAATGCGTGACCTGTTGTATGTTATTCATATGTAATACTTTAATTACCAAGAAAGTTAATTACGATGCGCTCCACGAGACTTTCTCTACCACAGATCCGGACGTGATCGAATGCTCGATGGACGATCTCTTTCGTATCACAATGACATATCGCTGAGGCACACGGACTATATCCGGCGCGTAGCTTAACTTATTACAATAATTATTATTTTAGGAAATCATGTAGAGCTATGCTAGGTTGTATCGGGTACATTATCAAATGCGTGTTATAAACACTCATAAGAACCCTTGTGCCCTTTGCTGCTGCACAGTGAGTATTAATGGGAAACGCTTTCCATAAGGCTAAGTGTATGTTTTCAGACGCAAAATATCCCAGGAACAGCTTGTTTATGTATATTGTATATGTCTTCCATACATTTCTACCAAGTAAGCTATGTGCTATGTACATAAGGGAAAGCCTTACGTACTAAGATAATTTAATTGCAAGCGATCGGCAACGTATTTCATTCTTAGTCGACTCTCTGAGCTCACACCTTACATCAGGTACCTCAAGTTAAACATGGTTTGATGACGTCATCGACTACTCAATGCAGCAGGTAAGCAATTCATTACCCTCTGGATGACGTAGTTAAGTCTTTAAATACACAGTGACATGTTCAGGTGTCGATAAGCATCGCATTCTTGTGTGGTTCCCGTGCTTACTAATCGTAGTCGCAATTAACAACCCGCATCGGATAGTTTTCCGCTATTTATAGCGACAACGCCCGCGTGTTGGAGCAAGTGTGTGACGTCAACATATTCAAGGCACTCGCCCTCCAAAGTACGGCCGCTAAGTAGCTCGTATGAAGGTAGCAGTCAAGCTTACAGCTCGCATCATGTTAAGATAGTCTCTTTCCCACAAGAATCCCCGAAAGGGTATCCCCGTTTCGCCGGAGACATATTTAAGTGCCAACGTGACAGATGGCAAGTCCATCGCCGGTTCTTAAGCAGGACACAAACGTCTTTGAATATCTACCTTAAACATAATATGGAGGTTTCCCATCGTTGTTCTTTTTGACAGTAAAGCTTATAGTCTGATAATCACCGGACTCTTTATCTGAGCAATGGCAACTCGAGTGATACTGTCTCACTCTGGTTTGCTGGTAGAGCATTGCTTTACGGCACTAATGATCTTCTATGACGTGGAGGTACTGCCCCATTGGGACTATTGCAATTATGAACAAGAAATCCGTGGTGGCTTATCCTTCTTCATACTTTATTACTATAAGTAGTTATTTATATTTGTATTTGCAATAACTTATATCCTAATAAAGTTTTTAGTAAATCGTTATCATGTTTTATTGCCTTCTTTATATGCACGCGTAAATAGCTGTGTATATAATATATTAAGCCCGTTTATACAAATACAATAAAGTTCATTGTTTCATTTAAATATTATCGTCCAATCTATTGTATTCAGATTTGTATTAAATGCCCGTACTACGAGTGTGGTACGCATACGTTTGTTTACCACGCAAAGCGAACGAGTCGCCGAGCTATTTTTTAACAATCGTTATTCTTATTGAGAATAATAAATTAAATATAGGCTAAGTTCACTTAACCTTAAGTAATAATAGTAATATGATTGTATATTTTATGATGAGTATATTTTAACCTGGCAGCACTTGCCGTGAGACATTACGAATTGTATTTGACAAACGTATGTTATATGTAATACTAACCCGGCACTTGGCGATACTTAGGTCTTTCACAAATTTTATAGCATCATTGAAACCTCGCCGAGTGACTCCGTTTAAAGGAAACATCAAGGATCAATGAGCTTTATGTTATAAACACCTATATTACATCTCAGAGGAAATACAAAGACACACCGAGTCGTGCCTTCAAATACATACAACGAATATACTTGAGGGTTTCCTTCTAGTCTAGGACTGACGCTCTACACTCTCTTCGTAGCTTTGTGAGTTACTCAGTGTAATATATGTAGGTATTTAAGTTCTAGAATATAACAACCTAGTACTACTAGCCCCAGATTTATGAAGCGAGAAAGGCAACTGAGATAAGGGCTACAGTGTGCACAGTACATGCGTTTGAGTGTTCAATACTTCCGTTGCACATTAATCAGCTGATAGCACTCGCATACCGAATATGACTAAGGCTACAGCGAGGCGCTGTAATGTTGTACTGCATGCATTATCTGTGTTCATACTTACAAATGCTTACCTTTTCTATTACTAGATGTCGCTAGTACATAATAAGAACAAGCTATGTATTCCTATTCGCGCTATATATTTTCGCGCTATTCGCGCTATATATTTTCCTTCTAACAAACCTTTTAGAAAACATTTAGATTTTTCTATTAAATCTCCTGTTGTGAAGGATACCGTTTTATTAATTGCAATTTGGGTGGCTATTGGCTAGTGTGCCACGAAGACGGACATGGTCCTTCGAGCCAACTTATATTCTCTTGAGAACACTGAATGGGAGAAATAGTGTGGTTTCAAGATGTGAGCCCTTTACAAATTTATAGGCAGACCATCATTTGTTAACGAACTAATTTATTTTATTGACATTATCCTAACGCTTATCAAGTAGTGCGATCTTTAATTGGTAGCATATTTATTTTCTTCTATCAGTATATTGATATACTTATATACTGTCGGCCAACGGCGCGCGGCGGCTGCATAGCTGGCATTTGGTGCAAAATCTCTTCGTACTACTGCACTATTTATATTCTTACTAATTAAACATAATTGATCAAATCATTCAAACTATCGAAAATGGGAACGTCAAAAATACTCGAATCCGGCGAGTTTTGTAGCTGACAGGAGATTAATGAATGTGGATGAAGCGAAAGAGGATTGTTACTCTAAAGAGAACTGGCGCTTTAATCTGTCTGCCTACCCCGTGAGTCACTCGGCGAGTATCATTGCTGTAATTTAATAATGGCTATGATGTTAACCTTTTATGAAGCTTCCATGGCGGACATCAGTTAATATTATTGTTTTTCGTGTAATTTTAAAATTTTAAAGAAATAGTTTTTATTAGCCCGCTATATTCGCAGCATAAGTGTATTATATATAACATTTCCCAACCCGCTGGCGCATGCATAATGTATTAAATACAGCGTGTTCTATATTTTACTGCCTTGAACATTAATTCCTTAGCCAAATATTTTATTGCCACTTTCAAATTAATCATCAGCAGTAACAAATCCGTTGCCGTAAAGCCTTTTTATAGCATATTAAAAATAGTTTTTAACGATATAACGATAAATATAAGTTTTATTGTATATATAAAAACAACACACCTACATCCCTACTTTTCTTAACTTCGGTTCGTATGTTGTAAGTGTTTTTTAAAATATGGACTTGATATACTTTTCATTCCCCCAATAACAGCTACGACGGATTGAGGATCTCCGGAGACACCGTTACCGCCAATAATCAAATTATTTGTTTAATAGAACATCATAGGAATGTGCCGCGCTGTAAACACCAAATAGATCAAGATAATAAAATATACGTTAACACTAAATAATTACTATAATTTGACACACGCAAATAAATGTAATTACATACAATAAAAGTGTCTACTATGTCGGCCATACACAGGCGTTAATAACGTTACTACATTAATTTACATTAATAAATTATTACAAAAAGGCGCGGCGGTCGATTGATTTCAGTAGTCGCCTACAAAATCAACATTGCAGGTTCGAACCCCAGCGGCTTGCAGAAATGAGCATTATTTGAACTTAATTAGGCATATTTCACCACAAGTCTTGCGGTGAAGGAAAATATCGTACGGAAATCTGCTTACATTTAAGAAATTGAAAGACGTAGCCTAGGGTATATAAAAGTGTTGGTGATGAACGAGGGTATTCGGAAGTGCAGGCCTAGGGCATAATATTATGACATACATCTCACACCCGCTATCCGCCGGAGATATCACTTTAGTGCCAATATGACAAAAGGCGAGTCTATCATTGGTCTGTTACCATCTTTCCACTCGGCGTTACGGCTCCTTATGTATTATATTTTTCATCAATCAAATGTTACAGAATGCTCTATGTTTGTAATATTGAAATACAAAATTAGGTTATTCGTAAAGTGTATTTTACCAAATAGAATAATAATTACCTGAAATCAGTTTGGCTAATGGAAAATGGTAGAACTTATCAGATGTTAATAGATATTGAATGCTATTTATACGAAATAATAGATATGGGTTGTCCATAAAATAGTGATGTGAAGTTGCTCTGACAGCTACTGCATGTTGTGCCATCACTTGCTGGCTAATGAGGTTAGTATTCAAATCTAACACCGCGGGTTCAGTTGACATGTCACCTCATTTAACTATCCGCCGATCCATAGAGGCCGAAGCAGAGAAATATTAATTTGTGAAATCCGACTTGAGAATGGCAAAGATCAACTCGTGTGCGTCTTAAAACGCTACCCACTAAAAGCGGTACTCGCGCCGAGCCTGTCACAATAAATTTGAATATTGATAGTGTAGTATAGGTTGAGTATATTCGCTTAACGAGCGCGATCACTAAAAAAACTAATATCAGTATATCACCACACTCATCCGCGTTTTGGACACACTACATTCAATGAAAACTTTAAAGTGTTCACAGCAAGAGGTGAGGAGTCGCCCGGTGGAATTTATCATATATTTTTTTACAAATCAATCGTGTATTTATTTGATTCTTGCTAAATTTCCTGGCCATTATCAGTACATTTTAGGTAAGGGTGCCTTAAAGTAGGTTCTAAAAACTTATCACATTAGTTGTTGCTATGTTATATCATAGAAGTTATTCTCTTGCGAGTATCTCCATTTTAATTAAAGTTTATTTGAACATATTTCACGCTAGGTTCTTGCGCGATAGGTACTAGCGAGTAACACATTTATGGTAATACCAGAGAGCATGAGCATTATAAAAGTTCACGTTTTTCTCGCTTTAAAAGGAAACCTGAGCGTAGAGAAGTACGTATAACTGCGAACACAATCAACCGCGTCGTTCCGTCCCAATAGCCGCAGCCATTATTTGTCTTGCACGTTACTCGCTCTTCCTCTACATTACATTTTGCAACTTTTTATCGAGTCACTACTCCACGCCCCCCGTAATCTAAAAAAACGTGTTTCACTCATTATGAAACACGAAACTATGATATTTCAAGTCGCCTTGCCATCGTACGACAAGCGACCTTAGAGTTGCGCAGTCGCGCAGTCGCGCCGGCGACCAATAAATATACGCTTTACTGTTATCTATAAACAACCTTCGCTAGGAGCCGGACCGGTATCGAGGCGAAACTATTCTAATAAAAACCAAAACCAGTCCAAATTATAGATAACATGTGGAAAATGTTCTGGAGCTGCGTGTGTGTAGGCAGCGCGGACACTCGGTGGGAGTAGCCGTGACGCGCTAATGAGCGCCGTCGCCACATGGCACTAAGACAATGGCAGCCAGCGTGTGACCACATCACTGGCATCTCTGGCAGCACTCGCCGTGACACGACTGGTTGTGGCTGATGCATCGGGCGCACTTGGCCGATGATTGATCCCGAGCCACCAGTGTCCCCGCGCGGCTCACTTGTTAACTATTAGGTACCATACATATCGATATACCACATCTAAGGAGAATTTCAACTGGGTGTACTACACTGGCGTATTTCCACGTTTTTTCCTAACATTCCAAGTGAGGCATAGCTGATATTTTTATGTTATAATTTATAGTAATGTTGCGATTTAACTAATTTATTGCTCGCGCCATAAAGAGCTGTGAATGTTTTATCTAAGTCATTAACATATCGACGAAGGCTAACATTAGCTGTCGTAAGAGTCACGTGTGCTTTGGGACATTAAGTATTCATTTGAGACTATCATTACTGAAATATTTTGTGAAACTTATCGCATACATTATCTGGGCGGACTTTCAGAAGCGTATTTATGTAACACTATAATTTTTTTTTTTACAAATGTTGTTTGTCGTTTAAAACAGTATTTACTACGTTATTATAACATGTGGATTGATGAATACTTAAAATATGTATACAGGTGAAAGCGACGTTTTGCCAGAACAATTGCTGGGCTGACAGCAACGTCGAGCTCCAATACCTACAACTTCTTACAAAGAAGATGAAGTTTATTATTTCAACATTTAATTTAGAAACTTTATTAGCTAATGACTACACCATTTCAAATTGAGAGCTAAAGAAAAAAGTGGTTGATATCGAATATTAATGAGACTATAACGTTATTTCCGATGAAGCTGAAGACATTAATTCGCAATGTTTGCGCCGCTGGTGCTATTACCTGCATGGGTTTCACTTGTCATTTGTACTAGGTTTCAATCTTATATTTTGCTAGTGATGTAGAGTACCAATTGGCTGGTTATCACCACGAGCTTCACGGTGAAGGAAAACATCGAGAGGAACCCTGTTTTTTTTTTACACAACAAGAGTGCCAAACAAGCATGCAGCCCACCCGATGGAAAACGGTTTCCTCAGCCTATTTACGCTTACAATACATACGTCTGAGAAGCAATTCGAAGGCGTATGTATAGTCGTGCTTGAGTAACAGCGATGGACTCGCCATCTGTCACGTTGGCATCTAAAATATATCTCTGGCGGCAAATGGGTGCAAATACTACCTATACACCTCTGCCTACCCTTTCGGGGACTTGAAGGCAGGCGTGAGGATATATAAAAAACAATCCATCCGTCGAATTATTTATTAGTTCCGTCATTAGACGAGTAAATATACAGTCTAGGCTCAGCCTACCCCAGGGGGCGTGGCGTAGGTTACTTGTTAAAGCAAACACCTACACCTTGATCAACTAGTGAGACATGAACAAATGTTAGGTGTAATTTGTTTTATTTATTTATTGGTATCACACCGTTAGGCGGCTCGCATAGCTTCTGCAATCATGACGGTAAATTGGTTAACACGTTTATATGTATTTATGTACATTGGTTCCACGTAAAAGCTATTAGGAATCCTTCTAACTTTCTTAACGTGAAGGTAAATGAAAAGCCTGATAAAGAAGCTAATCAATCAATAGTCTTTATTTCGTTATGCATTCATATCATCACGCCGAGACCATAGCTAGTCACGGGGTAGACAGTGAGAATAGAGCGCCAGTTCTCTCTAGATTCTCTTCTTTCGCTTCGTCCACATTCTTCTTCTTACATTTACTTTTTCTTACGTCTCTTCTTACATGCTCACCGGTTGCCTGCGACGCAATGGTCGCAAGTTCGAATCCCGACTGTACCAATGAGTTTTTCTGAACTTATGTACAGTGATTAGTCACACCACGAGCTTTACGGTGAAGGAAAACATCGAGAGGAAACCTGCATACGTCTGAGAAGAAATTCAAAGGCGTATGTATAGTCGTGCTTGAGTAACGGCGATGGACTCGCCATCTATCACGTTGGCACCTAATATACCTCTGGCGGAATGTGAGTGTGTGGGTATTACCTATACACCTCTGCCTACCCCTTCGGGGACCTTTGTGGGAAGGCGTGAGGATATATTATTATAATTACATACATACATACATACATCATCACGCCAAGTCCCTAACGGGGTAGGCAGAGAGTATAGAGCGCCAGTTCTCTCTAGACTTACATACCTCTTTCGCTTCGTCCACATTCATCAGTCTCTTCATACATGCTCGTCGGTTTCGAGTACTCCTAACGTTCCCGTCCTTCAGAGTCCGATCTATTTGATCCAGGTAGTTGGAACGTGGCCTTCCTCTGCCTCTTCTTATTATAATTATTAATATAATATAATTATATATTATAATAAAAATATATTATAATTATTAATAATTAATTAATTTCATTATCAATAAATGTGAAATTTCGGGCCACAGGGTTGTTACCTAATATCGGTGTACAGTATGTTCAGTATGTAGGTACCAAATTCGTGCTAATTCCCCGTCCAATGCCCGTGCTATCGAGCTAATTGCGCGACACGTGCGCCCGGCCGCAATATCTCGCAGTGTTTGTGTGTAGCAGAGATAAGTGCTAATACCTTCCTGGCACTTCCAAGGTGGCCGCTGAGCGCCTTTTACATGCTTCGACGAGAAATAAACTGATAGTCTATTAGTGTCGAAGATACTGCTCAAGGTCTTCTCCATATCGATACTAATTACACCCACACTTAAGGCCCTCCCCGCGTCTATGACCGTCTATCACGTCTATACAAACGTGTTTGCTTGCGTTTCCAACTAGTGTAGCGATTAAACAAATACCTATGTCAACATTTAGGCATGACATTACCGCTCTGCTACTACAGCTCTTAGAAGGTTGGAATGTTACCAAAGCATTTGCAGTTCTGATAAAATAGTGCAAGCTATAGACAATACGGAACACCGAATGTTCGTGTAGTTAGACAATCGATGCCACCAGAACGATCACGGAGAGAACGTTGCGTGCTACTGATTATTATCTGCGATCCTACTATATACGAGTATATATATACCTGTGTTGGGTATATACTATATAGGTGGGTAAGTATGTACTGCCGGGGCTGTTGGTGACTGCTGAGCTGATAGGTATTGAATGCACGCCAAGGACCGGTTGATGTTCGAGACTGCAAACTTCAATGTATTTACGAACTTAACGAAAATATCAAAGCAGCCCCGATGGGGTATGCAGAGGTGCTACACAAAACCTTTTACCGAAGATATATTTAGGTTCCAACGCGGCAGATGGCGAGTGCATCGCCGTCTCTCAAGCATTTCTCAGGCATTCTCAGGCATTTTAAACGTATGCAGGTCCACACTCGTTGATTTCCCTCACTGCAAAGCTCGGATGTGAATTATACCACTGTACCCAAGTTAACAAAACTGTATGAATACAGGGCGGAATCGAATTTGTAGTCTTTCCGCTGCAGTCGACTCGACTTGACTCGCACCACTCAACCACAGTTTTTTAGGACTAATCGTAATTGGATAATTGTTATGTTTGGTGTAGCCTCATCACTTGACACTTGCGGATGAATCTGTTCTCCATACAGCTGTTGCTGTTGCTATGGACCACCGATCATCCTGTGCAACCCTGTACGAATACACTCGTATATCCATATTAGAATACATACATACATATCATCACGCCAAGTCCTTAACGGGGTAGGCAGAGAGTATAGAGCGCCAGTTCTCTCTAGACTTACATACCTCTTTCGCTTCGTCCACATTCATCAGTCTCTTTATACATGCTCGTCGGTTTCGAGTACTCTTAACGTTCCCGTCCTTGAGAGTTCGATCGATTTGATCCAGGTAGTTGGAACGTGGCCTTCCTCTGCCTCTTCTTACACATTATATTAGAATACAAAAAGCGTGAATGCCACACTCAAAATGTCAGTGCCGTCGCACTGTCTCCGAGCTCTCATATTTTTTTACACATATAATCTATTAACAACGCTCGGTATTTCCTGTCAAGGAGAACTGGCTTTATAGTATTTTATATGATGCAATTATTATCTGTTATTAGATTAACGATCTTATTTCTCGTTTCTGTAATCCTCTCGTTCCTTCGTTTCCTCGTACGAAAAAGCAAGCAATATACGTCAAAATATAAGCTATATTTCACGTCTAACACAATTCATAAGAACAATAAACCGTACACTTCCCCTTGAAATCTGCACGAAGCTGCGCGTCGTCCCGCGACGGCGAGGAACAAGTCGTCGCGGGTATGGACCGTAAATACAGATTAGGGCATGTCTGCATCGATTGCGGCGCATCAACTATTGATAAATGTGTCGCGGGGGACGCATGCCTCACGGCCTACCCTTCATAAACTATGAATTTGCCAATCGCAGGTACACCCTGCTTCAGCGATTTATTGCCGCACCAACAGTTACCCCGCGAGATCTATACCAATATCACTTATCTACAACATTATTTTTTCTACAGCAAAATAATGTAAATCCTCGCCAAAACTAATGTATTTTAACAATTTTTATTAGGTCTCATTACCATTAATAATCATAAATTTATACTAGATTTTCGAGTAAAAGTTGTTCGTGAAATTAAAAATTATACGTTTTTATTTACTTAAAAGAAACTAAATTTCCAATCGGAAATAAAAGTGTAATATACATAGTAGAGATAGCGTACGTTCGTAATTAGTATTTAAATCGGTATCGGTGACATAGACACCGCTTTCATAGTCACACCCGGATGCTTGTTGTGTGGAGCAAGTAATAAATGAAACAAATGTCTTCAATATTACTAATACTTGTGTTATGTTGTAGAATAAGTTGGCGTCGCATAAAAACAACCACATCAATTAATCGCTTATCTTACAACTAGTAATAGTAAAAATATTCCGTCTTGAGATAGATATTTTTTATTCCGCCATTATGGCAAATAGGCATACGGAGATTTGCCCAAAAAAATGTACTTACCTATATAATTAATGGGCGGCAATTGCTTTTAATGTATGTTTTTGAGGAATGTGGTACTAATGTACGGGAACGTGTCGATCATTTATAGGTAGGTATTGGCACGATGGACCCAGACTCCGAGTGGATCAGCTTGAAGCCCGGGCACTGAACATGTCACATTGTTCACGCCCGTAGAACATTTCATTGAAACATGTAATGTAATGCCATGTCAGTGCTCTAATTAGCAAATAAAAATCTGTCAAGGTTGTATCGTCTTTTGAATGTTTCAAATGTCCCACGAACATGTTGAAAAGAAACTGCTTAAACGAAAGCCAAAGAGAACTGACAAACTCCTATCTATAGAGCATTACTAAACGGTATCCACCAACTTGCCATCTGGCCACCAATATAATTCAACTTTAGATGTTGTCTCTCACTTTCGTGGTGGCCGAGTGGTTCGAGTAGTTGCCTTCAACACAAAGATCGCAAGTTCGAATACTGACTGTACCAGTGAATTTTTCAGAATTTAAGTACAGTAACTTATTACACCGCGCGCTTTACGGTGAAGGAAAACATCGAAAGGAAACTTGCATAAGTCTGAGATGCCATTCAAAGGCGTATGTATAGTCGTGCTTGAGTAACGGCGACAGACTCGCCATTTGTTACGTTGACAAATCATATCTCTGGCGGAAAGTTGGTGTGTGGTTATTACTTACCTATATACCTACCTCTGCACACCCCTTCGGGGACCCTTGTGGGAAGGCGTGAGGATAGATATTCATATGTCTGTCACTACACCCACATTCATCAGTCTCTCCATACATGCTCTCTTGATGTCCTTATCCGTTTAAGAGTTGTATCAAAGTGAGCTAGGTAGTAGGCAGTAGGCCGTCCATCATAGTACATGCGGGGCCCACGTGATCATGAATATACAATTTGTGAATGTGCTCTCGTTTAACAACTGCTTTCATCTACCTACATTGCACGCAAATATTTCAGCTGTGAATATATTAATAACACTTTCTTCAATATTTAATATATTGCTAATTACTGGTACATTTTAAATCACTTATTTATACACTTTCATTTTGCCAAATATTCCTACTATACATACATTTGTATATACATACTTCATTCTATATAGCTATGTACTATGAGTGCTTACAGTGATCCTCTAAGCAGAGGCACGGCTACGCGTAAGAGCTTTTTGGTATTACATACATACATATCATCACACCGAGTCCCTAACGGGTTAGGCAAAGAGGGTAGAGTGCCAGTTCTCGTCCTCATTGTCAGTCTCTTCATACATGGAAATACATGAGTATTTAATAAGTTACAACTAGCACATAGACACGCACGCCTATGTATGTTATACTTATCTTATGTTCAAATCCCGTGGTGGTTGAGCGGTTCGAATTACCTGCAACCTGCAATTATTACATGCAAATATTGGATATTCTTATCTCGACTGTGCCAATGAGTTTTTCTGAACTTTCAGTGATTAGTCATACGCAAAGCGCGTGCGCTTTGCGTATGAGACGAAATTATACATCCGGGGAAAAGTGGATGCGGTAGGTAGACTTGGTAGTAACCTACACCACATCCAGGTAACAGGTATCACCGTAGGAATGTAGTAGGAAGATATGTAGGTATCAAGGTCCCGTGACGTCTCTATGTGGAGTGGTACGGTAAGCGCATATCGCAACAGACCACATCCATATTTATGATAAGTATATGGAAACTTCAGAATGTCCATAATCCATATTAAATAAAGATGATGAATCTCAAAAGTCACTTAACGGTATTCATTAAAAATAATTAATTCACCTCAAACTTGAGAAACACATCTTCATTTGATATTATAAATTAGCACGTTGTGTAACATTTATTTAAAATAATTTAAAATTATGCATTGCGTACACATTATGCCTGCCGAGAGCCCCGCGACCATTGATCATGCGCGCGCGCACGTCACACAGTACACCACTCAGCGCTCATGACAGGCTCTTTACTATATACTATATATAATATGTGCATTACTCGTAATACAGAATATGGTCTCAATTTTGACACAATTTTTGCACTACCTATAATCTCCGGGACCTGCAACCCCATTCGTTCAAACTACCTATATTCATCGTATCGTGCTCGTAATAGTGCTGTTTCAAACGACACTTGATAATTTGAGCAGTGAAATGCCCAGTCAGCCGTCCGCGGGCTTAAGAGTGCTAATTCATTAGCGCAGGGTGTAGTGCGCCCTTTAATAAACCGACTCGTAAATCGTTCTTAACAACAGATTCCAAATTACGACCGACCGGTTATAACTTTTTTTTATATTTTCATTTTCCACTTTTTACACGTTCACCGTACTGGGACCATAGAATTCAAAATTATTAGATTAGATGCGTGAAGTAGGTACCCTACATTTGCTTCCGCTCGCCAAATACGATGACAGGTATACATTATATGCAAGTGTTAAATTAGCAGGTATTTATGTTGTTAACATTTTTAATAGAACATTAATTTATGTATTTTTAATAATTGCCTAAAAACTGTTATTTGTAATGTATTCAGTAAATGTGTAATGTGGAAAATATAAAACCCGCGAATGTAACCAAACCTAATGACGGTAGCAAGATCAGAGTGATCAGACCTTCTTACTACAGTGGATGTTTGTATGCATGTTTTAATCTCATTAAATGTAGCAATATTAAGAATTACATATATCGCCTCTATGAAATGACGAACACTATAAACTAAACCCTTTCGCGCCGTCCGCACCAATAATGAAATCTGGGGTGTGAAATAAAAAGAAAAACTCTCTTAATTAAATTTTCTTTTGGGGAAATTTAATAAGCACGGAGGGGGAGGGAGTATATAGAGGTACGGCTGCTCACTTGCAAGAACTTCAAATACAGCCATAATTACGGCATTTGAATTAATGCTATTAATTAATCAATTAATTAAAGATAGTTAATTATGACAAAATATTTAGTTACCTAGTAAATATGCAAAACATTATTTTATTCATGAGGCCATTACACTATGAATGTTTACAAAAATCAATTGCTTATCTAAACTCACCAATTAAGCGTTCTGTAAAGTCAACATTAACGTCAAAAGCATGTTTTATTGATGAGCCTCTAACAGAAGTGCTTCCACCGGACTATGGGGCTGCCCGGAGTGCTCCGTATCAATATCCCAGGTTGTTTGGTTTAGTTCATCTAGGGATAACATAAGGATGGTGTTGCTACCTTTTATATCGCCCTAAATTAGTAGAAAGGCAGTATCTATGAATAAATGAATTTGAAATAACTTATCAAACTATTTGTAACAACAACTATCTATATCATCATCATCATATCATCACGCCAAGTCCCTAACGGGGTAGGCAGAGAGTATAGAGCGCCAGTTCTCTCTAGACTTACATACCTCTTTCGCTTCGTCCACATTCATCAGTCTCTTCATACATGCTCGTCGGTTTCGAGTACTCTTAACGTTCCCGTCCTTCAGAGTCCGATCTATTTGATCAGGTAGTTGGAACGTGGCCTTCCTCTGCCTCTTCTTGCACACACTTTTGCTTTGTATATCTGTTTCGTCAATCTTTCTTCACTCATCCTTTCTATGTGTCCAAACCAACGTAACATGCCTTTCTTCATCTTTACAATCACGCCCTCATTCACGCCAGTTGATTTGCGAATCTCTTCATTGCGGATTCGATCTAATATCGTTACGCCGCACATTTTTCGAAGAGATCGCATCTCGACTGCATTCAAGCTATTTTCATACTTCCTCTGACATACCCAGGATTCGCTGCCATACAATAAGGTAGGTACCAATATCGCGTTGTGGACAGCAACTCGAGCATTCTTGCTCAGACTTTTACTGCCCATCAACGCCGACATGGCTCCATTCACCTTATTTCCGGCAGTTATCCTTCTTTCAATATCTTTTCATACTTTCCATCTCGTGTGAACATGCTTCCAAGATATACAAATTCATTCACTTGCTCTAGAATTTGCCCATTTACCGATATAGCACACTCGGTCACTTGTTCATCTCTTTCGAATACCAGAACCTTAGTCTTGCCAGCGTTTAGGCGCAGCCCCTTCTTTTCACATTCTTCTTTCATTATGGTAACTAGTGACTGCGGTTCGCCCTCTGATGACGCCAGTAAAACCGCGTCATCGGCGTATAATAGGCAGTTGACCACTAAGTTTCCCATTTTCACTCCACATCCGTTCGTTCTTAGTGCTCTCAGACAGTTATCTAGATATATAATGAACAGCCAGGCAGACATGATACACCCTTGTTTGACCCCGACTTCACATCAAACCAGGGTGACATCTCACCATTAACCCTAACGCACGCCCCGCTATCACTATAGAGTGATTTCACGGCATGCAGTAGGGAACTGCTCCCTCCATATCCAGGCAACACGTCCCAGAGTTCCTTTCGTACGACTCTATCAAATGCCTTCTCCAAGTCGACGAAAGCGCAGAAAACCCTTTGGTTAATATCAAAAAACTTTTCCGCGATTCCGCGAAGCGAGAAGGTTTGATCCATACATCCTCTTCCTGGTCTAAATCCACCTTGGGATTCCCAGAGAAATCTTTCGGATCGCTCTTGCATTCTTATCGTCAGGATCTTCGTATACACTTTACTAGCTAAGCTGACCAAGCTGATGGCTCTGTAGTTTGAGCAGTCAAATCGTGATCCCTTTCCTTTATAGAAAGGCACGATGACTGCTCGCCTCCAGTCGTCCGGAACATCACCCTTTTCCCAGCAAAGATTGCATAGCAAATAGATGACGTCCCAGACCGCTGGTCCACCGTGCTTGATCATCTCAGCCGTAATCCCATCTATTCCCGCAGCTTTTCCACATTTCAGACTTCTTATCGCACTTACAATCTCTCCCATACTTATTTTATCCGCTATAGGATCCTCGACAGACTCTGTTGGAGGCAGCTCTGTGAGTAGATCAGCGGCATCATCATCATACATATCTTTGTAAAATTCCCTCCATCGCCTGAGGACGTCTGTTTTGTCAGTCAGTATGTTATTGTCCTTCGAGAAAATCACATTCATCCTACTACTAGCTGTAACACAATTTCTGGACTTCTTAACTTCCCTCCAAAAAGTTTTGCATTGTCCTTGAAATTCTGTGACAGTTTTTCGTCTACAGTCATTTGGAACCTCTCACGCTTCTGAGCTATTATCTCTTTCGTACGATTTTTTTGCAGGCGGTATTTTCTTTCATCTTTTCTTTCATACTCTCACTTGAGCTGGACATAGCCAAAATGTCTTGCCTTGCATCCTTCTTCTTTTTAACTTCTTCTTTCACTTCATCATCCCACCAACCATCGCCATTTTTGGTTGTCCGCCCTTTCGAAATGCCACAAACCTCTTTCGCGGCGCATAATATGCTGGACTTAAGGAACTGCCAACAAACATCGACACTCTCAAACACATCTTTCGGTGGACAGGCTGGCTGTTCAGATACCCTTTCTTGATATCTGTCTCTAATAGCCGCATCTTGAAGCCTCCAGCTTTTGATGCGGTCTGCGACTGCAGAACAGGGACCCCCAGCGCGGGATCGCCAGCCCGCGAACAGACCCCATATCCTAGTTATAACTAGGAAGTGGTCCGTTCCCAGGTCAGCTCCCCTATACACCCTGGTGTCCATCACCTGTGTTCTGAGTCGCTGATCTATTAGAAACAGATCTATCATGCTTCGCTCATTT
Organism: Drepana arcuata; assembly: GCA_016069955.1. NCBI lineage: Eukaryota > Metazoa > Arthropoda > Insecta > Lepidoptera > Drepanidae > Drepana > Drepana arcuata. The sequence goes on from JACCPG010009061.1 coordinate 23,365, forward strand.
TTCCGTTCCCATGTATGCTGATGAATCCTTTTGTGGTCGAACATGGTGTTCGCCACAAAAAGGTCTCTCTCCATGCATACATCTAATATCAGCTTGCCTGCCTCGTTCACTCTCTTATCACCATACTTGCCGAGTACTGCCTCGTAATCCTTACGGGCTGTCCCGACCCATCCATTCAGATCACCACAAATAATCAGCTTTTCATTCCCTTCTTTCGTCTCTAGAACATTACTCACACATTCCCAGAACTTATTCAGGTCGCAAGTGTCCGCTGAGGCCACCGGAGCATATACCGCGACTAAAAACAGTCGGGTAAGGCCTATTTTAAAGCGAGCCCAAATAAGTCTGGGGCTCACCGCATCATAACTTATCGTACATTCTGCCAAGCGGCTGGATAGTAGAATTCCCACTCCCTGGCAGGCGTGCTCGGTGTTTGCCACTCCTGACCACAGCACTAAACTCCCGCCCGGGAGCTCGTCTACTCCACTACCCTTCCGCTTGGTTTCAGACAAGCACACAACATCTAACTCGCTCTCTGTCATAACATCGATCAATTCGTTCATCTTATCAGCCATACCTCCTCTTACATTCCATACACCCATCCTACACTCCACACTCCACTTCCCGCCGTGAGGCACTCCGCGTGATGGGTGGCGGTCCCCATCGCCGCACTGTGCAGAATTTTTCGCACCAGCGGGGACGGACTGGTGCGCGTCGCCTCGGGGGCACGCCCTAACAGCCGTCCGGCCAATGCGCATCGAGTGGAATTGCAGCCCTCTGGGCTGGCAGGAATCGCGACGTGCACGCTTCCACTATGATCCCCTCTATATAGTTATTGACCTTCATCGTTCCTTATGTGCCGTAGTGGCTGACTGTTATAATGAGTTTTTCTGAACTTAAGTACAGTCAGATCACGAGCTTGACGGTGAAGGAAAACGGTTTAAAGGCGTATGTATAGCCGTGCTTGAGTAACGGCGATGGACTCGCAATCTGTCACGTTGGCACCTAAAATATATCTGGTGGAAAGTGGGGACTACCTATACACCTCTGCGTACCTCTGGGGACCCTTGTGGGAAGGCATGAGGTATTGGATTAGAAGCGGCTCCAGCTAACCTCTGCCTGCCTCATGCCTGCTTACCACTTTGTAACGCTAATACAAATTATTACATTAGTTATCCAGCAATTATACAAAATATATAATAGCTGCATAACTAATGATGTCCAACTTACGTGGTGTGTATCCACCATGTACGTCGTATAGGTAGGTGTGTGTGTGTTAATGTATAACAAGTGTTCTCTCATAGTTTCCAATGACTAAAAAAATATATTTGTAAGAATGTAAAAACAAGCGTTTCGCAACGTTTTGCGGGAACACCATCAGTGGACGAACCCGCGTGGAACCAACCTCAACTGTTCAAATATTTCAGGTTTAATGATTGTCTTATTAAGGAGAACAATGTACCTTATTTATAGAGAGGCGGCCATTACAGTTCTTGCACCGCGCGAGTATCGTGCGCACAACTAATACTTCTTATAAACATTAGTAATTACGAATACCTACGTAATTACTGCCTACCTTGCCGCTAGCCTCCGCGCCGCCGCGCCACGCTTGTGGCTCCTCGGTCAAGCCTAGACCTGCGATCGAACCAAATACAACCGCTTGTATTTCTTTCACAAATATTATTATTTCAAAGTTTTATGATTGAAAAATCTTCCTCGCCCTATCCTCTCTTCCTGCTCCGTGAGTGATTGTTTTGTTTTATTTTAAAGTTTATTTTATTAACTTAAGAGGAAAGATTTGATTGTCAGTTTGTTTGTTTGTATTGAATAGGCTCCGAAACTACGGGACGGATTTGAAAAAATCTTTCACCATTGGAAAGCTAATTTCACCCTGAGTGACATAGGCTTTTTCTTTTATATAAAAACTCTTATGTCCACCCGGGCGAAGCCGGGACGGACCGCTAGTTAATAATATGTTTGATACTGTAATTGAATTAAATCAAACACACAACTCACAACGCGTCGCAGATAGTGTCGCTGTGCGTCCTTTAATATTTTGTGGTGACAACATATCAAATTCCTTATTTAAGTAGCCATCTATCTCCAACTGCTGGGCAAACGCTTGATCGAAGAGTGAATGGAGAAATATGCGATTATAAACTACGTAAATAAGTATCGTGATGGTACCTATATATTTGGTACCTTATATAATCAAAATCAAAATATTTTATTCAACGTAAGGCACACCGGGATCACTTATTGAACGTCACATATTTAATATTAACTAAAGTTACCATATATATAGTTATAACATATTAACCCATTAGTTGTTTACATATAAAACCTGTTTGGGCGGACTGGCCGCTTTAAATTAGAACATTTAAAGCTTACCTTGGAATTGACTAAAAAAATAATGTTTAAATTCTTTTATACTCTGTAGAGAATAAACAGAGGCGTAGAGAACAATAATATTTTTTCCGGAAGTTTCTGAATTTTCTCTCAATCTGCAATTGTGATGTGATGCAAAAATGTGAATCTTTCCATATTTCAGCTACAATTTTATATATATCTACGTCTGAGAAGTCTGGCAGACGTATGCAGGCATTTACTCGATGCTTTCATTCATAGCTAAGCTTTTGTAGAATTTAAAGCTGTCGTTAAAAGTAAATTAATTCAAAAGGCTTATTATAAAACATCAGATTATTTTAATGATGGCCATGCATGGCAATGAATTGCTCCTCTTGTACAGAGTTTATATATGTAACTACCCCTACGTAAAAGGGAACAAATGTTAAAAAAGCAAACCGGGGAGTTTGTTTCGCCGTTTCTTCTCCTGGCAGGTATTTTTCTTGGAAACGGTGGTAACTTTAGTCTATATTAAACGTGACGTTCAATAAGTGTTCCCTGTGTCCCTTATGTTGAATAAAATATTTTGATTTGATTTGATTTGATTTGTTTCAAATCAATGTCCATACCCAAAACTACTCTTATTCATGCCAACCGTATCGCTGGCAATTATATACGACTGGTAACGTAAGTGTATGTACGTATGTACGTATGTAGTGTATGTACGTTCCTCCAAAGTAACAGGAAAATTCACCAGGAGCTCACATCGCGCGCAAGTCTAACGTCCCTCCCTACGTAAGTACAGACATAATTTGTGGCACTTTTTGTAATCTTGCTTTCGCATCGGATGGCTTTTTATGTGTTTTTATTGTGTCTGTCAGCCGATAAGCCGTCAAAGCTGATACGAACATTAAAGCGGCGCGGAGAAACTATCAGATTACCGATAGCACCAATGTGGTCATAGGAACACGGGACACGTGATAATGTGGAGGCTACATTACACTACTCTACGGAGTTGATGTCGCACATTATATGTCAACTTTATCGCTCACTAGTATTTGTCAGCTATTCTAGACTATCTGGACATATTTTGTTATCACTATAGTTATATGATCTTCATGCCTTCCCACAATGTTTCCCCTTTCTCTTCTCACCTGAGATATATTTAGATGCCAACGTGACGCGAGTCCATCGCCCCCTTCTTAGCACAACGATTGGTACGAATATGAATTACCGAGAGGAGAGAAGTGGCGCTCTCCCTCTATCTGCCTCGTCAGGGACTCGGCGTACTGATACGTGTATGAGTGTTTGTGTGAATTAAACAAGTTACGTGCTAAAGTGATTCTTGCGTACAATTAATAGCTCCCCGTGCGAATACATAACTTATCTTTATGACCGTTTGTTTACTGTCGGGTAATTTATATACATTAACGTCCCACTTTGTATTTATAGGTGTTAATCATTGTTTAATTTCACTTGCAAACTGCTAAATCACATCAAATGTGATATACCTTGATTTTTTTATTACGGAGCAATCGGCTCCCGAGTTCAGAACCAACTAGTTTTCTATAAGAGTATATTTTTATTAACAGTTCAAACCTTAATCTCAACGAACAATTTGAATAATTAAATTCTGGTAGTCTATTTCGGCACGTGCGACATAGTTTGATGATACCCATATGCACCTTCACATTTCTTTCTTTTCTTTTCCTTGCATTCCCTTTCTTTCTTCATTCTTTCTTCTTCTGTGCTATTTCAAAGAGTTATTCCCTGGAGAATTCAAAATGGAGTTCTTCAGGAAGGGTGTGAATAGATTTTGCAATGAGCGAGGGATACCCCTCCATACGATTAAGAGAGGTAGGGCATAACGGGTTTCCCGTTCGAATTTGGAGCTGCTCGACTGGGGCAGGTGGAGGTCCTGCCCCTTATAGAAGTCCGTAGCCAAATAACACAATTTATTGTTTTGTGTTCCTACGTGGTGAATAAGGTTTCCAGAAATGAGCTCCTTGGGGAGGGGGAAGGATTGTTACATTGTGTTGGAAGCAAAGGGATTAAACCTTATGCTGCCAACACACTATAACTCTCCGAACACAGAGTGGCAACGCGCAAATGATACTTTGGTATCGTGAGCGTAAATAGGCTACGGTAACCGTTTCCCATCAGGCGAAACGCATACTTGTTTGCCACTTTAATGATATAAAAAAATCTACCAAAAGCAAACCTAACAGAGGCGTTCTAGATGCCCCTTGTCTAATCTTAGGTATACGCTAGACGCGAGTGTCACCTCTTACGGTGGTACAATAGCCCCCTCAGAGGTAGACACAATACAATGTGCATGGAGGGCCGCAGCCACACAGGCAGCCGCCAGTATTCCCGTCACGCGCCGCCCGCCGCCCGCCGCTGGGCCTCCATGCCGCAGCACACGGCCTCGGCCACCACACCAACGTGATTGGTGATTGATACCAAGTCGCGATACCTGAAGGAGAAACGAAGTCGGAAGTCTTCCTTTACTGATATATATTGTTCACTTAGTGCTGACTCCAAGTACTCTGGAGAATTTTACAATAGTTATAATCCCACCATCATCAAATTATATTTAACAGCTATTTAGATATAATTTGTAGTGATTCCTGGTTTGTAACTAGTATGTACTACTTTTGGGTTTGTTCCACTATAATGAAAAATACAAAACCGTATTATATCAAAATATGATTTGATTGTACGAAATAAGTTTAACGAATTTTGGACAATAGATTCATAATAGGCAAAAATCATAATTGCAATATAAAATCAATAAAACTGGCAGTTATCCGTAAAGCGAGCGGCGCCATGTAAGCTGGGGCTAACTTTAAGCTCTTACCCTTGAAATAAAAGATCCAAAGCGAAAAGTGTATTAATATTCACTTCATCTTAGCTGTGAAGGAAGTTAAATAGCCATGTATTTGTATTCATTAGCCCCAGTCCGCTGTAACAGCTTACGTGTGAGCCGAATAGGAGAGCACTGTCGCACGGCACACGGCACACGGCACACGGCACACGGCACACGGCACACCACATACGACACGGCCACTAACGCCTCCGTGGCCTGAACACTTACATCTCTGAAATCTTGAATATGGATGCTAATAATATATAGCTATGCGGTATATACCTATAGAAACACATAAACCTATTCGGCATAGTATAAAGAGAGGTATTCGGTGTGAATTGTGCCTACGTCTCGCCTTGTTTCATGATTATTTTCTTAAACGAATAGAATATGGGGTCCCGTGAGAGAATCTGTGTGATGATATGTAAATGTATTTTAGAAGAAAGAGACGAGACTGATAAATGTGTTTTAAGCAAAAGAATTATATAAAGTCTAGAGATAACTGGCGCTCTGGTCTCTATCTATAAAGTGAGGGACACGGCGTTATATATGTATATTTGTATTTCCTTATTCTTGATAGGTAGATGCCAGCCGATTACATAGAGACAGACAAGTGTCCAGACGCCGTCGTGGCCGCGTGCAGGCAGCCCGTGGACACGGCTCTGTGCGGCCGGCATTGTGCGCAGCTCCGGGGAGCATTAGTCCGCATTAGACACGCCAGCTACCATTGTCCTGCGGGTCACTGCGCATCCTGAACACTTGTTGGTGATGAAAACCCACGGCACGGTAATGGTCCACGCTCTGAGACAATACGGAATTGATAGCGGTAGGTCTGACATTATTTGCTATATTCTGGTACACCCAGTTGGTTCAGTATCAGACGTCATAATCTATCTATTATATATATATATATAGGAGATCCCATTTTTGAACTGACTCATCACGAAATCTCAGGAACTATAAGGCTGATTGACTTGAAATTTGGTAAAAGTATTCCTTACGCGATGTAGAGGTCAGCTAAGAACGGATTTTATGAAACTCAACTTTTTTTTACTTTTTCACCCGGGCGAAGCTGGGCGGGACAGCTAGTATATGTTATTTTGTTAAGCCATTATTTTTTCAATGAGGAACCAAAAAATTGTCATCTTGAACTCGATCACGTGGATACCTACTTAGCAATAATGATGGCGTGAAGTGTGAAAGATATGTGACAAACAAAAACCCATTTCAAGTAGGTACCTACATATTATGCCACGTGCTTGGTGAACACCTGGGTAGCAATGTGTCTGTCACGTGTTCCTCAACTGCTCATTATTCATCAGTACACATGTACATAGGTACAATAGGTGGACTAAACTCAATACAGCCGTTGCACAGATCGGTTCAGTAGGTACCTTCTCCACCCAAATCCACTGGGTATTTCCACACAAAAAATACTCTATAATCTTGCCGAACTAAATAGGTATACTTAATCAATGAGAATCTAAGCACAAAGTCCCCCACGAGACCGATACGTATCGAATCGTAATGACGTCTCATTCGTCCGATTTATTGCGCTTACATACCGAATACTTGCAGTTGTTGTTCATACTGAGATGTAGTCAATCGAGCCCCAGGCGGCCGTAGACCAACTTATTACAGTTTACTCATTTATAGTATGCAGTGTATTTAGGCTGTGGCGTGGTAAGTCGCGGTGCGGTGCAAGTCGGTACAGTGCGTGACGCAACATTTTGCATGATGGTTCCCGGCGCGCGATAAATCACCGCGCTCGACAGGCGGACAAAGCCGGGTAACTCGCCGTGTCTTTGTGGATTTTAAGCGATTTCGGTTTATAATCATTTTTCACTGAGGCCGGACGCGGAGCCGTAATTTTACGCTGATCATGGATTTCACTGAGCGCCGCGGCCGCTCTGTTCGCTCGTGTTTGCACAGCTTTTTACACAATTGCGACTGTCAAATTAAGTTTTACTTTTGCGAGATAAAGATGTTTTCATGCTTTATAAATATAAGTAGCCTTGTCGCTAAGTACCTACTCATACCGGTGCAAATTGTTTGATCCAGATGTAGGGGTGTATTACGTGTTACTTTTAAAAAGCATAACTTGTCATGTCCAGCCGAGCGAGCGTCGTCCAGTTGCCTGTTGAGTATGATATCTTGAACGACAACAAAACTAGGTTTGCTAAATCACGAACGTTTAATTACACTTTCAGTACAAATTGACACATTTCCAAGCGGCGAGGCTGTAATAGGCCGCGAGGCTGGCAGCAAGAAGCTATAATTGATGTGATAAATGTCAGTGTTTTTGTGCAGCCGTGCTGTGGCGTGCTGCGGCGGGCGGCCCTTGACCGCGGCGTGAGAGCCCGCGCCGCACATGAGCCGCGCCCGGCCGCTGGTATTGTTCATAGCTATTATCAATGCAATCCTGCACTTAATTGCCAGTAATTGTCTAACGTTTCGATATTGATGAGATCTGTTCGATTGTCATTGAGCATAACACAGTTCACGCGAACAACTTGTATAACTTCTTAGTTCATGACAACGCCTTGACTTAAAATTAAATGATTCATTTGAAAATACCAGGTACATTTAACAAGACTGTTAATCCTAGAACTTCACCCCATCTTGGTGTGTTATTCACAGAATACTGCTGGTATAAGCTTCGAGTAGCTTATCTATTTAATCTATTTAATTATACCTATGTACCTCACAGCTTAAAGTACAAAGTTCTTTCAGTTTCAGGAAATGCATTGAATGTCCCCTACATACATGTACATGCATCTTGAGCAAACAACGTAAAGGCAGCATAACGTTTACCAGTCGGTGGCTCGGGACAAAACGCAGTTTAGTATAAGTAATGCAAAACAAATGCGGGTCGACATTTTAGCGCCCGCCGCCCGACCACCTGATTAATGATTATGCACACCGCCGACACGACGACACGCTGTAATGAACTTAAGTACACGGTGCTAAAGTCTTTATTACTACATAAGGATATGCGAACAACTAAAAAAGTTAAATGACGTTTTGACGTAGGCAGGGATTTCGTAGAGGCTCTACGTATATAAAGGATTTTGCCTCATTTAAACCTGCAACAAATTTAATATATACCATAATATATCCTCACGCCTTCCCACAAGGGGTAGGCAGAGGTGTATAGGTAATAACCATACACCTACTTTCCGCCAGAGATATCTATAATATAATAATTAATATAATATCTTCAAATAGAGAGCTCTTCAAGAGAGCCGTGGTGGCCGAGTGGCTCGAGCAGTTGCCTGCGACGCAAAGGTCGCAAGTTCGAATCCCGACTGTACCAATGAGTTTTTCTAAAACTTAAGTACAGTGATTAGTCACACCACAAGCTTTACGGTGAAGGAAAACATCGAGATGAAACCTGCATACGTCTGAGAAGAAATTCAAATGGCGTATGTATAATCGTGCTTGAGTAACGGCGATGGACTCGCCATCTGTCACGTTGGCACCTAATATACCTCTGGCGGAAAGTGGGTGTGTGGGTATTACCTATACACCTCTGCCTACCCCTTCGGGGACCCTTGTGGGAAGGCGTGAGTATATAATAATAATCTTCAAATATAGATATCAGGACGCCAAGTGCCAGTCACAGCGCAGATAGAGTAGAGCTCTATTCGAGTTGTACTCTTGACGCTCCCATACTTGAGGGTTTGATCAAGTTCTCTTCTCTCATTTTCTTCTTCCAGTGCAGATTCATTCATTATTAGTGGAATAGCGGAGCCCTGCGTCTCATTCGCGTAAAATGTAATTTAATTTGCAATTTTTTCCAGCTAATAATCTATCCCTGCGCCAAATGTCATTCAATTCCGTTCAGCAATTATTGCGTGAAGTAGAAACAAGTATCCTCACCTATTAGGAATATTAAAAAACAGTACGCATAAATGTTAGACTACATAGATATAGTCCCTTGGACGTCATCACTAAACTGGTGCTGCAATTGCAGTTGTTTATGTTGGACCCCTTGCGTGGACCGCTGCGGGTACAGTCGGCCGCGTGCACAGCTCATGGTACACTCGGGTTGATTATGTTGACGCTTCACGTTTACATACATTTATTGCAACATAAGACACTTAAACATATTAATGTGTTCGGTTCCGATACCGATAGTAGCCTTACTATTTTGGGCTGATTTTAATACGTGATAATTTAAATGTTTTACCAAACCATTGACATGTAGCGTTGTGTACCTACATTTGAATAATTTAATATACAACGCATGTTTTAATTTGTCAAAATGATAATATAATTTTAAATTATAATTGATATGCAAGCCGAGTATTTGTCTGTTCACAAAGTAACATTAAGATTGCAAGTTCGAATCCCGACTGTACCAATGAGTTTTTCCGAATTTATATGCCGTGATTAGTCTTACCACGAACTTTGCTGAGCAGTGAAGGAAACATCGAGAGGAAACCTGCATATGTCTGAAAGGAAATTCAAACGCGTATGTATAGTCGTGCTTGAGTAACGGCGATGGACTCGCCATCGGTCACGTTGGCACCTAACCATTGCCATTACAATTTTTATGAGTTTTCAAATTGTGCTTTCTGCTACTGGACGTGTAGTCCAAAGCAGTTGTCTATTCATCAACACTATCGCATCAGTCAATTCACTGTCATAGATAAAATAACCGCCAAGAAAATAAATTATAGAACGGTTACTTTACGATAAAAGACTAATAACAAACGAGTGTACTCTTTATATCAGAATTACCATAAAAACTGATCCACTAACGGCTGCCTATAGAAGATTCATCCCGACGTTGTTCGTAGTCTAGCTGCCACAATAAATGTAAATTTGTTTGAAGGGGAATCTAACGGTCATTTCCAAACGCAGAATCCAATACTTTATCTGACATTTATTTTTTAATTTACTTTATCTTGTAGTTGCAAGTCAGTTTGTGGGAATTATGTAAATGAGTGTACTTGTGGCGAACCTGTTTCGTCCCCTCGCTTTCTATCAGCTTCCCGGTGCTCTGTGTGTACACCCGGCCTGCGGGTGAGCATTGCGCTACAAAATATTATTACAATAGGTACAAACATTATATGAAACCCATCTAAGGACATTGCAATGTAGTGATGACGACATTCATTAGTCAAATCCATTTTGCTTTGTCATATCCTATTTAATGAGCCCATAGTCAGACGAGTACCAGGACACCAGAGTTTGATGGAATCGATTGAGTAGTTGAGCTAATACAAACATATGGCCAATTAAACTCATAACCCCCTCTTTTTTTAAGGCAGTAGATGGCTTAAAATTCGAAACCATTGATCAGTATGTAGCTCTCCCACTGAACGCGATGCAATGTTGAGAAAATAGTTTCAGTTTTAGAAAAACAATGTATATGTAGGCTAATGCCTAATCAAATCCAAATACGTCGATCAAATTATCAGGCATTCTAGCACGGAAACATCAAGAGTACCTACTTGTACATGGAACCAGCGAGCATATACAAAGTGATATACAAACGAAAGTGATTGGATTGCAAGTGTAGAGAACTGTCGCTCTACCTCTCTGGCTACCCCGTGAGGCACTAGGCGTGATGTGGACATGTGTGTATGTAATCAGTCTAGTCCTAATCTATGATCATTTTATTGTTAAGCACAATATGAGGATGAATGGAAGTCAGCACTCGCGATAATATCGTAGTCGGTGAAGCGAGTCATTTCAATACAATGGCTAGGTCCAGCTACCTGGGCGAGTGGCCGAGTGGAGCGATCGCTTACTATTTATTCAATTAGCTGCCGCTGTCACCGATCAATTCACACACGTCTTCCCATCTCGTAACTTGCTCACTTCACACACCAACGGATCTCATCAGGCATAACCAAGTGCTGCTTGCTTAGGCTATTATTTGATTGGTCCAATTAGACTCCCTATGATCCTTCAGGTAGGGTAGTTAGCCGGACACTCTCCCCGCGTGCTCCCACACCACACGCTTGTTTGCCAACTCCATAGCTTAAGTAAACTGATAGCTCGGTAACAATGGTATAAACATAAACAAGTATTTACACTACCATCAATTATAATTTATATTCCGTTAAGAACGTATGCAAAAATCGTCCTTGGACGGAACACTGTACTAACCAAGCGTAATTAATTTAAATATATTCAAGGCGGGCTCACTTTCGGACGGACTATTCAAATTATTTTTACAAAACCAAACAAGCGGAAATGAAACTAAGCCCAAGTGAAACGAGAGCGTGTCGTGTCGTGTCGTGTCGTGTCCGTCGCGCGCTCGGGTCGCACGCGCCCTCGCCACCTGCGCCGCCATTTGCCATCTTGGTGGCCGCCCTTGGCCAATCAGACCGATTTCATACCAACGTTATACTTAAACAATACTCTCTATAGTAATATCAGGCATGTGAAAGTTTTTAATTGGTGAATTCATGATTGTCACTCAATTACGCCTTGGCTGAGCGGATTTGAATGTTATTTTCCCTTTCATGAAGCAATTACAAATTTCATGCAGATGAAAGAACTTGGCTAGGGCTAGTGGTACCTCCCACCTTCAAGACCATACGGCAGTTTGGCCAACACAAGGATGAGATTGAGACGAAATATTAAAGATACTTTAAAATATAATTGGAACCTGATACTATTGTACCCATGCAACCGCTTAATGGAACCAATACCAGTAGCTTTTGAGCGCCTGGGACAAGGGGGTGCAACGCACCAAGCCTTGTATTGGGAAGATTCCCTCTTGGTCGTATTGTGACAGGTGTCTCCAGTGCTTACACCCTATGTTCATTGATCACCCAAGTTCGATCTCGGCCAATTGCTCAATAAATACTATAGATACTATATTGAGTATATATTCTGCCCGCAATCCGGATAGCTTGTTATCACATTTTTGCTTCAAGATATTTCCATCCATAGATTCCCAATGTTTGTTCTATCACAAGGTGGCCAGAGAGGTCCATCTCAGCTGCGCCGAGCACACACCGACGCGCGGCCGAGCGGGGATGTCCGTTAATCAGTGTCATTATCGGCATTACGCGCGTGCGCTACTTTTCTTGCGATGCCGCGATGATTGCTCCGGTGTTTATCGCCGCATTGTGTGTTCAGCCCATGGGCTGTCATTATATGTTGCTAATGGATATGTATTGATTGTAACAATGTCCACGGTTTCAATTCCTGTCTAGAGAACTCTCGAGTTGATTGTGCGAAACGTGTTACAAAAGCTTTAGCGAACTTTCAAAATTGTGGTTGGTTCGGATAGTATAATGATGGTGATGATATTCAGACCTAGTTGTCTATAGTCGATAGCCAATACTAATTTTATTTATAGTTCCCATTGTATCACACTCCAGTGAGCTCAAGTGACTATCCAAAATATGGATAATTGAGCTGCATAGAGGTCTTAACAGTTCATACCATTCTCACATGTGATCTCAAAGAAGGCTGATGATGGTTACATCACACAGTAAGTAGGGTCTAGAGCTAATTAGTTCCGTGGTCATACAGTAGCGCCGTGTTGTATAAGCGCCCTGGGCCAGCCACCTCCGCCCACAAGCGCCGGCTGACCGAGCGCCCGCGCCGGTGCCTCCATTCAAATGCTAATCCCGCGATATGACACTTGGCACACTAAATACTCCACTCGGGTGCACTTAACACATGCAAATGGGTTATTGATAAACAAATAATGGCATTATAATTTTATTACGCATTGTTGCCGCACTGGTCGGCGACCGCGCTTTTTATAAGCGGCGCGGCGCTACTGTGCCGCTGGAGATTTGAATGTATAATATATTGGATTGTTTTGTTTGGTGTTGTAGTTTGTAGTATCACTCGCCTACCCTCATTAACATAAGCAACAGGACGATGGAGGCGTGCTATTTGCTTCAATCGCGCGCTCACTCTTCATAGGCGTAGACAACAAAAGGGACAAACTCGCATACATCTAGCGTCTGCCGTAGTCTATAAGATTATAATAACCTTATAACATGATTAAAGCCATAGCATCGATAGGGACCAATCGCTCCTACAAGCAGAGCCATTCTTTTGTCTCTGATACAAAAGACTGACTGAGGGAACCATACTGACCGCAAGACTAATCCACCTCCCTACTACCTCCAAGCGGAGGAGCAGTGTTCCTAATGCTACCTCCCATTTGGTTGCTGTTCTGCAGGGCCTTATTGCGCAATCGACTATAGAACGTAGCAAGTGGAGAGCCAGTAGAGCCTGCATGGCTGCGTGGCTTTGACGAGGTGATACCTCGCCGTGACTGACAACTGGCCTGCCTAGGGCATGTGACACAGAACTTAGCGAATATTCGCCAGTTATATCGAACCGTATATATACATTAGGTCGGTCACATACAGGAGGCAGCAGTAGATACGTCAATACAATCAACATACTATGCAACCAGTCGAGATATTTACTAAGATAATGCAACTTGCGGATTCTACATCAAACTGTAAACGTATTGTAAAGAAACCTTCACACACACACACACACACACCCTTGGTATGCGTAATGCTACGTACAGGCTGTGGTAACCACTTCCACTTACTTTGCTTGGTTGGAAAAAAAATCTGAGATAATCGCAGTGCCATCTTCATTGGATCCTATTGTGAATTTCTAGAATTTAAATACACCTGATTCATTCTTCTAAATTCTTCCAACGTCACTCACACACGGCCAGTAGAAATATATGTCTAAAGATATGACTGAGATACTGTCATCAAGGAATGAAGCTACACAAAATCCAATTTGTGGCGACAGCTTCAATCTGAGGCATGTATAGTAAGTTTTTTGTCCCCCGCATAAAGAATAGCTCATCAGCGGTTACAAGTGACGGATTTGGACTCGTAGGGCCGTAATGTGATTACAACCTAACTCGATTTGCGTGCTTGCTCGCGCACCGAGGGCCGGAGACTGGCGGGGGGTCCGGGGGGTCAGGGGGGGCAGGGGGCAGGGATGGGGGCTCTGACAGGCGTTGACTCGGTGCAATCAGTTATTGGTTGCACTCTTACCAGCATTTGGTTACGAAAACCCAAATTTATAATTTTCATATACCACTAATGTGACAAACAAGCAGGTAGTGTGATGGTAAGCGGTTACCGCAGCCTATGGACACTCCGTGTCCTGGGTGACCTCGCGCACTTCCGTTCAGTTGTCCATAGTCTTCTTATTTGCAATTTACTTCATGAGTAGATAATTTTAAAATAATTGTTAAATACATATAAACTTAGATAGATATGTTCTGAACATCTGGCAAACCCCACCTCTCTACGAATACCTATATTAAAAAAGCGCCGTGAGGAGTGTACCAATTTATAAGAGAATCTTGGCATGGCGCAGGCAGGGCTGCGGGCCCTCCGCTGATTGATTCAATTACAAAGCTGCACCACTCGACTAACTAACCGCACACAAATATTTATAATTGAGTTATGTATGTTGGCACGCACGTAATGAGTCTAATTTTGTAAGAGTTGGTAGTACTGTTATGTGTAGATGCATCGCCTGCAAGGTCGGTACATACGTATTGTTATTGTTTAACTCTATTCTTCAGTGCACCGACAGGCAGGCAAATAACTTGAATAACTTATACATCACTAATTTCAATTCAATTTAAGTATTTCGGTTTCCTGTGTGAAGAAGCAGCTCCTGCTCCAGCTCACCACGATTTACGGTGAAGGAAAACATAGAGAGGAAACCTACATACGTCTGAGAAGAAATTAAGGCGATGGACTCGCTATCTAAACAATCTAAAAAAATAGCTTGAATGCAGTTGAGATGCGATCTCTTCGAAAAATGTGCGGAGTAACGATATTAGATCGAATCCGCAATGAAGAGATTCGCAAATCAACTAGTGTGAATGAGGGAGTGATTGTAAAGATGAAGAAAGGTAGGTTACGTTGGTTTCGACACAGAAAGGATGAGTGAAGAAAGATTGACGAAACAGATATACAAAGCAAAAGTGTGTGCAAGAAGAGGCAGAGGAAGACCACGTTCCAATCCAACTACCTGGATCAAATCGATCGGACTCTCAAGGACGGGAACGTTAAGAGTACTCGAAACCGACAGGCATGTATGAAGAGACTGATGAATGTGGACGAAGCGAAAGAGGTATGTAAGTCTAGAGAGAACTGGCGCTCTATACTCTCTGCCTAGCCGTTAGGGACTTGGCGTGATGATATGTATGTATGTATGTAATATGGTTCCAATAAAAACTGTGGTGGAATGATATTTTTTTGTTAATCGCAATTAGCTATATTTGAGTTGGTACAATAATTGTGGCTATTTTTCTGGAAAATGTTCCGAAAAGTATCTGATGAATATTTTGTATAGGATCATGTTGGCTAGTTGTTTAGTGACAATAAAATATCTCCCGGCCAACAGCGGCGGGAGCACAATCACAACTCACCCGACTGAGCTCTTCCCCAACGCTCCTGCATCTCTGTGGCCGCGCACTTTACTGGGTGCTTCATCATTTCCTGTGCTTATTCATTATTTAATGGCCAGTGCGCACATCTACGACTTGCGACTTTTGTTACTATTTGCGATTTTATTCATATAAGCCGTATTTGGTTTCAATTGCTAAGTTTTACTCCTATACTTCCCTTTACATAACATATCTGATGGATTCGATTCCAAGGCTGGACTACAAGCTATTGACACATTTATAATAATAATATATCCTCACGCCTTCCCACAAGGGTCCCCGAAGGGGTTGGCAGAGGTGTATAGGTAATACCCACACACCCACTTTCCGCCAGAGGTATATTAGGTGCCAACGTGACAGATGGCGAGTCCATCGCCGTTACTCAAGCACGACTATACATACGCCTTTGAATTTCTTCTCAGACGTATGCAGGTTTCCTCTAGATATTTTCCTTCACCCTAAAGCTCGTGGTGTGACTAATCACTG